>CANUEP010054603.1:0-10320 GCA_947857235.1 Jatropha podagrica | reverse complement strand
TATGCATAAAGTTTTCGGCCTTACCTGGTTGGACTACATTTGCGGATGGAGCATCATTTTGCTTGCCTTTATATCCTCCAAATCCAGGTGGTATGACTTTCCTTGGTGTTTTGTTGAAATCCCACCACGTTGGATAGCCTTGTTTCTCATAGCAGCGTTTCTCCGTTTGGCTCGTGCCACCACAGTAATTACAAAGCATATCAGTTTTTGAAACTAAACTTTTACCTCGTGGGTTCCTTGCTGCTAGAGTAGTTGGTTCAGTTGTTTTCACAACTGACATGATTTGTTGTTGTTGCGCTGCCCTACGAATGTATGCATATGTTTTTTCAAGATCCATCTTTGGTTCAGCTCGCAACACCTCTCCTCAAACCTGGTCAAATTCAGCATCCAAACCTCCAAGGGAAATATGGACTCGCATTCTTGTTAATATATTATGAGTTTAAACAAAACCAGCAACAGTATCTTCCATAGTGTCATTTCGCATGTCTATTTCTTGAAAAATAGCCACGAGTTCATTATAGTATGTCGGCAGCGGTTGTCCATTTTGCATCGTTGTGAAGGATCTCTTGTTCAACTCAAATAATTGTGTTTCATCTGTGCCGTCATAGAATGTCTTGGCTACAGTGTCCCATATTTCTTTTGCTGTTGATAGTCGAAGAAAACGTTGCATATTCGAAGGATTCATTGAATCAATTAACCGGCTTCGTACCTTATGATTGTCTGTAAGCCAAGCTTGATAACTCAGATCAGTCTCTGGTGGCTTTACTGTTGCTCCAGTTAAGTAACCAAGCTTGTTTCGGGCACCAATTCACATTTCCACCAATTGTCGCCATAATGCATAATTGGTCTCATCCAAGATTACAGTGGAGGTGAAGCTGGTGTTGTCTTGCTGCACAATGATTGACTGTGGCAAGGATACATAGTTTGGATTCATGTTTACGATTCGTAGGGTAGGATCTAAGGTGTGTGTTTGGTTTCATCCTTCTCTAAATCTTCCATGAAAGCTCTGATACCATGTAGAAAACTTAGAGAGAAATTGTAGAGGAAAATATTCTTATTTTTCACACTTTTATATGTATAGGTACAGAGGTATTTATATACTTTCTAATCTAACAAAGTGATAAAGATAAATTTATTTAACCTTATCTCTAATCTAACAAAGTGATAAAGATAAATCTGTTACAATGATAATTATCATCTAAAAACAAATTAATTCTAATATTATAACATGGTAAAATTGTTCTGGCTAACAATTTTTTCTAAGCGCGATTTATTTATATTTCCTGTAATTACAAGCGTTCATTCCAATACAAGCAATCAATTTACATTTGAAGCAAACAAGCTCTCTTTTACAATTTTTTCTGGCAAATTTTATTTTAATCGCACAACTAGTGAAGCGTATACAGTGGAACCAAACTTACAACCTAGAAATTAGATTGAGCACATTTTATTTTTTAGTTGGTGTACTTCACAACCATACATCTTATTTATGGCAATTCTTCAATATTTATGAGCTTAAGCAAAACATGCGACTTTCAACTAGACCAGCTGGTGATTTGAAAGCTCATAAAATAGCAAATTTTGATAAATGGTTATTATAAATTGTGAATGGGACCTTATATGATCATGAAGAAAAACAATTAGTTAAACTCCCCATTGATATGATCTTGGAACATGACGGAGATCCTATAAAAAGTATTGTGCAAGTTGTTTACCCATCACTTCAACAAAACTACAGAGACTTTGTTTATTTGAAAGAGAGAGCATCTTAAGACCTAAAAATGAAATAGTCCACCAATTAAATGAATTTATGATGGAGCTATTACCGAGTGAAGGAACTATATATTTAAGCTCTGATAGCATTTGCAAAACCACTGCTATTGCAAATGATGAGGATATATTACACACAACTGAGTTTCTAAACAGCCTAAAATTTTCAGAAATTTCAAATCATGATGTACAATTAGAAATTAGTGTTCCTGTCATACTTCTTAGGAATCTTAATGAAATATTCGAAAATTTTAATTTCAGAAATTGTTTATTTAAATTTTAATTCTAAAATTTTGGCTAATAAATTTAAACCATGTAAAAATTAATCGGACCTATAAAGCCATTTGATTTTGTCAAAAACTGATTGAAAACCAAGTGGATCTATAGAATCGATTCAAATTGAACCAGAATGGTCCAACACATTCTGGAGATTTAGATTTATTGCATCACATTTTTTTTTCTTTTTCTTTTTTCTTTCTTTTCTTTCTTTCTTTTCCTTTCTCCCCTTTTCCTCCACGATACCTCACCCTCTCTTCCTTCTCTCTCTTTCCCTCACCGCCTCTCTCTCTCTCTCTTTCTCTTGGCATCGACAGCAGCACCAACGCCACCGCCAGCAGCTAGCGACGCCACCACGAGCAGCGTCCTACGCCAGCGACATCACCAGCAGCAGCGCTTCCTTCTTCATGCGAGCGAGCTCTGGCGAACGGTTGCTCCTCCTCGCATCGCGCCACCTTGTGCTGGCCACCACCCCAGCAGCTTCAGCGCTGCTCTTTCTCTCTTTCGCGCCACCTCAGGCCACCAATCCAGCAGCTGGTTCTCCGATCCAGCAGCCCTTGGCTTTGATTGTCTCCAATCTTTGGAATTTTGGACTAATTTGTGTGATTAAGGGTATTGAAAATTTCTCTAGAAATTTTCAGTTAATTCGTTGAATTTAATTTGTGAAGAAATTAATTGATTGTTAGAATTAATTTTTTAATTGTGATATTGAGTACATATATTTGATTTGATAGTTGATTAATTGAAAATAAATTGTAGGTTTGAGAATAAAATTTATAGTAGGATATTTTTGTAATAAAATTTAGAAAATTCATTTAGTTGAATTATTAGAGAATAATAATTTATTTTATTAAGATAGTGAATATTTGATTGGGTAGAAAGAATTTAATTAATAAAAATAATTTTAGTTGATAATTAGTTTAATTAAAGAATTTAGCATTGGATATTAGAACGTAAATATAAAAGGTATATTTAGAGTTGGATTATTATTACGTTATGGATTTAATAGTAAAATTGTTGGCATATTGATTTGAGTTAAGGTGTTAAGTTGAAAATTAAATAAGAAGAAAAATATGTTATTAAAGAATCTTTATTAGTTACTTGATAAATAGAAATATGGTTATATTTTTAAAGTTGTTAGAATTGGGGAATTAAGTGATTCGCTATATAGATATATTTTGTGCTTATTAAAGTAATTAAGTTAGATATTTATTGGACATTTGGAGACATGATTATATTTATACGAAATGAGAATATTATTAATAATATTATAATGGTGGCGAATTTAAAATATTTTGAAAGTTGTGACGAGAAATCGAATTAATTAAAATTAGCAGCTAATTGGTATAGAATTTAGATTAGTGTTAACAGAGAAAATATGATGTAATTTGTTGGATTAATTCTCTATTTATCATTTTGCGTTGAATAGAATAGTGACTGATGAATTCTTTCTATATTTCCATATTCATAGATCGTTTGAACTCGTCTACTGCTCTTCCGCACCAGAATCAGAATTAGGATTTGAAAATTCTAATATCACTGTGAGTAATAATAAATAGTGCATGATATATATTTTATAACATCATGATTTTATATCATTATAATTCTGTTATGTTAAATCATTGCATATTTTTATATCAAATTATATTATTGTATTATTTAATAATCGTATCATCACATTTTATAATACTTATATTAATTATTGGTACATTTATTAAATATTGATTTGATGATTTGCAATTGGATGAATTATTGATTAAATATGCTGTGATGTGGACTGTCTTGTTTGAGTGAAATTGGAAAGAAGTGGGTCACCATGGATTTGTGAGGGCAGTCTTTGATACCGTCGGCTATGTATAGGAGATTGGCGCCCCCGTGTGTATCTGATGATATGAATAACCACAAAGTGGCCTTCTGATGGTACGAAAAAGAAAAGAGAGTATGGAACAATTATGAGAGAGCTGGTCAAGAAGAATTGGACCATTCGTCCAAGTATGGGGGATTGGGTCCCTGGTGCACATGTATGAGAGAATGAGCCATGTGAGAGGACGGCTCACAGGGGATTTCGGTGATGCCATAGACTAATTTCCACACGATTGATTTGCTAAAAATGAAACATTTGTGAAACTGATATTGTGACATATGCATGACTGATAATGTGATTAATTCAGTGACTAGACACGCATTTTGCGTGATTGTTTGGTTATGTATTATTTATTATTATTCACTGAGTTTGATAAAACTCACCCCCTCCTTCCATAAACTTTTCTAGAAAGTAGAAGTATCACTAGTTCATAAAGATTTTGCTTCTTTCTTCGCAAAGATACAATATTTAATACCAACTTTGAGAATATTAGTGTATGAATTATCTGAGAGGTTGAAATATTTCGAATATTTTAGTTTAGTTTTATTGTCAGGATGACAAATTAATATTTGGATATGTAAAAACTATTATATGCTGATAAATAACCTATGGAGTATTTTTCTCTGATATTTGGAGAAATTATGACAGGAAGAGTTTGACCATATTATGACCAATGAATTTTGTATAAATTGTATTTTGATTTTAAGAGTATAAACCTGAGCTGTGAATCAAATGTGACATTGAAGCTGGGCTAAGAATGTTACCAACTGTTTGTTGGACTGTGTCATAATATGGACTTACTATTTCTGAGGTCAAATATTAATAAAGATAGATTTTTAAATGATTCAGGTTTACTATAAGCCTTGGAGGCTGTAAGCTTATCTATGTCTTAGTGCCAGTCCAGCCCATGGTTTGGGTCGTGACACTTAACTAGACAAAGGGTTTATGCAATGAAACAAGGTTAATTGTAGAGCATATTGGCAAATGGTCTGTAACGGCATCGATCCTTTCAGGAATAAATATTGGCAACAAAGTGACAATTCCACGAATTATAATGTTTCCTAATGAATCAAGGTGGGCATTTAAACTAAAAAGACGACAACTTCCTTTGGCTCAATGTTTTGCTATGACCATTAATAAAAGTTAAGGATAGTCACTCAACTGCGTTGGATTATTCTTGCCAAAATAAGTCTTCACACATGGTCAACTATATGCAGCTTTATCACGAGTCACTAAAAGAGAAGGATTAATTATATTAAATGCTGATGAGGAAATGGAAGACTCAACATTAGTGAAGAATATGATTTACAAGGAAATCTTTCAAAATATTTGTGCAACAACTTCTACATGAAAAAGGTACTTATAAACTGAGTTTTACTATTGTTTTATTATTAACATATATTTTTCATTATAAAAGAAATCATTATCAAACTAATAGTTTTATTAAGTTTGGTGGCAATGATGTTTTTTTTTTTAATTTTTTAAGTTACTAAAGAAGTGCTACAACAATTATACAAAGTAATTTAATAACATATTATATTTTATAAAGATAAATTTACATAAATCTTTCTACTCGTGGAAATTTTGTAGGTTAATGGCTATTATGGTGCTTTATATTACAAAAAAAGATACATTTCCATAAAAAATATGCATACATATTCGTCTTTTTTTTTTACTCGCTATATTTCTTTTCAATTAAACCGAGAATAGCTCTAGTCTATCATATGAACCTGTATTTCTTTTTATCTTTTTTGTATTAATTCTTTCATTGCATTCTCTAATTTTATTACTCTATTATATATTAATTTTTGTTCTTTTTTTCTTTTCTTGCATCTGGTTATTTTTCTTGTAAATTGTTTTAATTATATTTTTTATTTTGTGATTATTTTCCCATTGCATGAGATGTCTCTTCGCCTTGCTATAAAAAATGAAGACATCGAAATGTAACTTCTCACTTTTTTTTATCTTTTTTGTTTCAATTCTTACCCTCCATGTTAAGCCTCTAATTTATCTGATTTTATTATTTCATAAGTTGTAATTTTTATTCATTTTTCATTCTTTATCTTTAGATTGTTTTCTCATCTCTTATCATTAGCCTCTAATAGATGCTTTGAAAATCTTTATTTTGTTTTTGGCTAGATTTTCAGTCAATTTGCTGGTTTTATATATTTATTTTTGAATAGTTGTAATAATATTATAGTTTGATATACATCATTGTCTTTTTTATCGTTTTATTTGAAGTATGATAATTGCAATAATGATAATACAAGTTCGAAAGAGAGGTATTTATTTTCTATTTTATCAATTTTCTCAATTTTTTACTAATTAACTTTCATAATCATAATTAGTTCATACTCTTGCAATACTACGTAGATATCCAGCTATGAGCAAGGCATTATTAAACTCTAGAAGACTTATCTTCTTTTCACTTTATGAATAGTGAGCAAAAATTTATTGTTTATCATCTTTTAAAGTTATTAATGCTAAATTGCTATAATGAGCAGTATTTCTACTTCAAGGGATAAGATGACCCTGTTACTTGGGCTGTCGTTATCGAAAATAATTGGAGAACAACGAGAGATATTTCTGATAACTGGCAGAGGTTAGATTTATCTTAGTCTATCTTTTATTAAACTTTATATTCGATTGATGAGCATCTCACACTGGAACAAGAGGTTGGAATAGTATAATACTTTCACAAAATCCAAGTAATTCAAATATATATGATATTGCATTTTTGTACATGTGTATCTTCTTTTATTTTTATCATCGAATGATTGAACTCCTTTGCTGTCAAATTTACATTTGC
The DNA here is from genome assembly GCA_947857235.1 of Jatropha podagrica. NCBI lineage: Eukaryota > Viridiplantae > Streptophyta > Magnoliopsida > Malpighiales > Euphorbiaceae > Jatropha > Jatropha podagrica. The sequence continues at coordinate 3,601 of CANUEP010054603.1, read as the reverse complement.
ATCAATAATTATTGATGACAGATCCTGATATGATTGAAGTTTGAAATGGAGGCATGACAATAGAGGAGTACTAATCACATTTCAGCATATTAGCATTGATTGAGGTTATATATATCAATCAATACATGAAAAAAGTATTTTATATCTATTTATTTTTTAGTTAGATATATAATGTTATATCTATATATTTCTACATGTATATATAGGCTCCTCTTCTAATTGGGTGTGATATTCGATCAATGAGCAATGAGATGTATGAAATATTAAGCAACAAGGAAGTTATTATTGTAAATCAAGGTATTATATGAAATTACTAAAGAGATTGTAATTGGTTTGCTCCTTTCAATTAAACTAATTGCTTAAAATGATATTTGTGGATAGATAAACTTGAGTTTAAGGGAAAAAGGTTAAAGTCGATGGGAATCTAGAGGTCTGTTTGTCTTCTATATTTTGATTTCCATTTGGTATATATTTTGGTTTGATGAGCATATATGTATGTCTGTGTGTGTTCATGTATAGGTTTGGGCTGATCCTCTCATTGACAGAAAAGTAGCAGTTGTGTTGTGGAATAGAGATTGTTTTAAGGACAAAGCTGATTTGATTCTTCCTTCCAAAACCAAAAGATATGATAATGATAATATATAATATAAGGTCTTTTTTTTTGTCATAGTTGTCTTTCCAAAATAACATTTTCAAAAAATAAAATGATTCCTATTCTGAAAGCATTTCCTATAACCAAAGCCATGAAAATGTCTTTGATAAGGTCTGTGATTCTCCCATTTTCAAAGCTATCAGAAAATACTCTTTTGTTCATTTCCTTGATTATTATTATTGTTATTATATATTTTTTTAATATTCATTTGTTTTCTCATTGGCTATGACAAATGGGAGATTTATGAGTGTGAGACATATACCTCTAACTACAGACTAGTCCAGGATATCAATGGCCTATTTTGTTGTACCACCTTTGAATGTCAAGATCACAACACTACCATGGATGATTTCAGCTATTAACCAATACAACCTTCAAGGTAAGTTGCAAGCTTAAGTTGCCAGCTATGAACCTGGCAAAACACTCTGGATCTATCTATCTAATTTCTTTACCAAAGCTTTGAAGAATGAGTACCTGTGCCAATGATCCTCAAAATTTCTTTGCCAAGGAGCTGTTCATGCTGAAGCTCAAAGCCATCTTGGGACACTTTCCTTCCTGTCCGCTACCTTCTAGATGATTAAACATGACAGAATCACCATCGAGATCACTGTCCACAACCTGGTTTCTCGATCTTTTGTTTTTTTGTCTTCAAATCCATTTCTGCTTTAAAAGCTTTTTAAGACAACTTATGTTTTTGTTTCTCCCCAACGTACAAATACAACAAGAAGTTTAAGGTGGGTTTGCTCAAAACAGAAGAAAAAAAGAGTATAAGGTAGGATTTTAATAAACTTCTATTGCGACAACCATCACGGACAAAGCAGCAGTCATTATACGTACTAAAAAGTTTGTGCCCAATGGCATACTCTCCAGGAAGCAATTCATAAGCCCTCTCTCATTTTCATCTCCATTTTGTTTAGTAATTTACTTTTTATTTTTTTTATGCAGTTTGAAGAGTAGTAAGTATAGTCGCATCGTCATTTGTTATTAAACTGTGATGTGTTTTGACTATTTATGAAAGATGTCAAAGTCCATACTTTTCTTATTATTTGTGTAGTTGCAATTATATATTATACATATGCATAATACATGGCTTGATATCAAGCATGGTTTATAAATGTTTATATATATATATATTATGAGGTTTTCATCAGCCAAAATTTATATATTATTTTAATTGCTTCTCTTAACCTTTTTCATTTATAATCTTTATTAAAATAAAAACAATATGGTGATTATTTTGTATTTGCTTTTGTAATTTACGTTTTTCATTGGCTTCCTTGCATTCACCATTATCTAACTTATTCAATATTTGCTTGACTAATTTTTAAATATATATATTTATATTAATCTTAATAATCAATCATAAGAGTAAAGAAGAGCTTAATTTATTATATTTTAAGATTTTAAAATATAAACATTTTCGATTGAATTTCAACCTAATAATATAAATTAAAACGTTTTCTAAATAACAATATAATTCAATAATGAAAATTATTCAAGCAATTCATTACTCGCGGGGTTTCGACTAGTAATGTAAATGAGTGGGTATTACTGGTTAGACTTTTGATCAATAATATTTAATAAAAATAACATCAAGGATAAATTTGAACATTTACTCGTATAGGACCAAAATTTTAGGTGTATTGCTAGTTAGGCTCTAGTGTTGTGTTTCAATATAATGATTTTTTTTTTTTTGAAAAGAAAATATGGGTGGGAAATAATTTGGGTTTTTTAATTTCAATTTTAGTTCTTTATTAAATTGTAAGGTATTTTTAGAATTGAAATTATTTTATTAATTAAACTATTTAATCAATAATTTTCTTTTTTAGAATTGATAAAAAAAATTAATTGTTACAATCCATCACTTTGAGCAAGCCTGTACCAAAACTTGGATGAGCTGAAGGTTTCTAAAGCCCATAGCAAGCCTCTATTTACCCCGAATTAAAATGAATATTCATATTAGGCCTTAGGTCCATATACAATTATTATCATATAACAATTGTAGATCCTCTAAGCTCATTATTATTTATGGATCAAATATAATTTCTAATATCATACACCATGCAACATTTATCACATCATTATCCACAGTTCAAATATCATAGTGGATGAGGCTCAACCATTCTCTACCGTAGACATCATATTGTTGGACCCATTTTTGAGATTATTAAATGGTTGAATATATCTATTCTCCGATGTACTTGCGCAAAAAAGTATTTTGACGACTTCAACTTTTAAAATGATATTTTGACCCTTTAGATTCATTTTTTTTCTTTTTATAATTTATGCACGCTTGGCTAGAAATAGATTGCCTAAGTGTAAAACACGCGCACTGACGTGGAAAAAGATCATTGCTTGAGTAGTGCATAAATTACAGAAGATAATGAGTTTAAAGGGTCAAAAGGTCATTTTGAAAGTTGAGGTGGCAAAAAAACTTTTTTGCATAAGTATAGGGGGCAATGGATGTATCCAACCATTATTTCACAAATGATGCAGTATATAAATCTGCTACGCAAGATAATTACGTGAAAAAAATCATTGCTTGGCTATTGCATAAATAAAAAAAAAAAGTATAGGGGCCAAAATATCATTTTGAAAGTTGAAGTGGCCAGAATATTTTTTTGTGCAAGTACGAGGGACAATTTATGCATTTGGCGATGATGTGGCTGTCAAATCATGTAATCCTAATAGACCTAACTCAATAATTTGGTGAGTGTATATCATATTCCAATTTCTTATGTGGTTAGACATGTATAAATTACAAAACAACTAGTCTAAGAGGCTGAAAGGTCATTTGAAAGTTGAGGTAGTGTGAACCCCTACCCCGACACACATAGGCGTGAAATGCATATGACAAAAGGATAGAAATGCACGTGATGTGTGAGTCGCCACCTTGTTTAATTATTTAAGGGTAAACTAGGAAAAAACCCTAAGTGACTCCAATTTTAA
>CANUEP010054566.1:0-11697 GCA_947857235.1 Jatropha podagrica | reverse complement strand
AATTTATTACTTACTCTGTCATTGAAAATTTACATCTTAACTTTAATTAATTAACCACTCACATATAATCTAATTAACTCCACAAATATTAATTATGCTCAATATCATTATCGAGTCCAATTAAAATATTTTTTTTCCCTCTCGGGTGATACCATTCATGACTCGCCTAAATAATATCATTTTAAGATCTGAAATTTTGGGGCGTTACAAGATCTTCGTCAGGAAGCTTTGCATGGCTCATAGTGAAAAAAAAAATATTAAAAAATGAAGAAATTAATTACAACTTGTTTCTATAATTTTACTTCTCCATATATCTTTGATAATGAAGTCAGATTGAGCTAATGCTTAACTGCAAAGGAGAAGTAATAAGTATTACCTGGTAATAGATCGTCGAGAAGAACAGTAAAGTAAGGGAAGCAGCGGTTCGGCGGAGCGAGGAGACTTGGAGAGTTAGCGACTATGAACAAGGAGAGGCTGTGAGTGAGTGGCTGAGAGAGAATAGGTTTGATGTCAGCAACAGAGAGTGTGTGTGTGTATTTGCGTTAGGTTTTGCTAGATTCAATGAATGAATATTTTCTTTTTTTATAAAACGATGTTGTTTAAGGTGTCGATTAATTTGATTAATTCAGTCAAATTAGTTCTTGGCCGAACCTTTAACCGATAACTGAAAAGTAAAATTTTTTTTTTACCAAAATTTTAATTGAACTTTTTTTAACCGAACCAAATTGGCCAACTTGGTCGAATTGACCGACTTGATCGATTTGGTTGAACCGTTTGCACACCTCTAAAGCCTTCTATTTATAGGTAAATGGGTGAGGCTGGCACAATTTGGTGCTTAAGCGGCACATGGGCCCCATTGGTGGGCCCCACAAATGAGGTAGGTTTTGATTTTTATGAAATCAATCCGAATGGTATGTAATCCATGTAAACTGCAAAAATTTATCTCGGGTGAACTCGAGATGTGTTTTCGAACTCCATTTTGGTACGAACCCTGAAAATGTGAAAACGATATGATGGATTCGATTTCTTAAACTAGGATTATTAGTTTGAGAATCAAACTGCTCGGACGTTTTGAACTCGTTTTATCACGAGAAATGTCACCACCATTGATAGGTCCCTTAAAGGTCACTAGTGGGTTCCACAAGAGGGTCCTATAAGAGCCACTGTGGGTCCTATCGGCGAACCAATCAGATTTTCATGAAATTTATTTGAGTGATGCACATAGTGTTGTAGGGCATTGAGACGTGCCTCAGACAGACTTGGGATATGTTTCTAGGCTCCGTTTGGCTATGAATGTGAATAAGGTACTATGGGTTACATTTTCTAAACTCAGATCATCAGTCAGGAACTAGGTTCATCAGATGTTCCATCCTTAATTTAGTAATTAAGGTTATCATCATCGAATATTTTTATGGGCAAATTGAGTGTCTACAAGTGAAATATGGTATTTTATTAATTGGAGAAATTTGAAGAAATTATTTTTATGGAGTAAATTTAAGAAATATGTAGAGATAAATAATATTTTAAGGAGAATATATTTAGCTATTGGATTAGAATACCATTAACTTTATCTTGATCCTCCATTTGTCATTACTTAAAGAAGTAGCAAATTTGCCTTTAATGACTTATAAATGTTAATGGCTATCACTACTTTGCAACATTTCTTCATCTTCTTCTTCTCTTCTCCTCTTTCGATGACCAACATCTCTCCTCCTCTCTTATTTTAAATTCTCTTTAAGAAATCACTCAAACCAACTAAATTAAATTAATTCCTAGCCTCCCTCCTTAAAGATTTGAAGTAAACCTTTAGGTTTCAAGTGGCAACTTTCCAAGAATTTGGAGTGTAAGGCTAGGACAAGTAAGTTGAGATTTTGATTTCTAAGAGTTAATTTGAGATTTTTTGCATCATCATCTTCGTACATGCTCATCTTCCTTCCTTCATTTGTTTTCTTTATTTGATGTGGGATTTTCGCTATTTGTTTAGAGGTGGATGAACCCTCAACCAAAGACAAGGGAAAACCAAAGGTGTAAGATTTGCTAAGCTTGTAGAAGCTTGAATTTGAGGTTAGCGTTCATAGATACACGAAAAGATCAGACGGCGGATGCCTCACTCAGTGCTAGAGGCACCATCCTACCTAACATATAAATCATATTACTTAAATTATGAATTAGAAATGATTAAGTATTCACATGTTTAGAAAATAGTAATTTTTTTATTTTTGAAAATGATTTGGGAAAATTCTATCGAAAAACTACAAGAGTTTCTTTTAAAAGCTTAACTCACCAACATAAGTGAATACAAAACACTTCCAATATAAAGCTGCAAACCTCTATCAAACTCTGATGTTCCACACAATAAACATCACTTCTATAATATGATAACCATCCAATTACTCAAATCCACAATAATAAACATCAAATTTAAGGCACCAATTTATATATAATAGATTTTAGAATTCTAACCATGCATAACTAACTTAGAAAATATTTATACATCCAACATTAAATATTATCCATGATTAGCTCTATATAGATATGCCTAAATATAAAATACATCAAACTTACTTAATTTACATAACCTAAATATTACACTCTCCAATAATAACAATTATAGATGCCAAATTCTTAGATACACAATTAATTCTATTACTACCAAAAATAATCCCTTTAACTTTGATGTAACTCCTCAAGTCTTTAAGCAGCAACCACGGTCTTCAACATTGTAGAAGCTTAATTTTTGCCCCAAAAATAGACTCAATGATGATAATCTATACTGCTAAGGAAGAGGATGAAGCATTAGAAGAACTTGATTCCGAAGTAATGATCCGAGTCTAGAAAGTGCAACTCTTATAAACTTTTCATAATTTTGGCAAAACGAAACCCAATAAGCATATCTTGGGTTCGCCCGGGGTGTGCCTCAGTGTCCTACAACACTCTGTGCATCACCCAGACCAATTGTATAAAAATCAGGTCAATTTGTTGGTAGAGCTCACAATGGCCCAGATGGGGCCCATATGTGGAGTCCGTTAGTGATCCATAAGGGGCCCATCAGTGGTGATGATATTTTTTGTGGTAAAATGAGTTCGGAATGTTCGATTGATTCGATTCTTGAACTAGTAACCCTAGGGTAAGATATTGAATTTATTGGATCGTTTCCACGTTTTCGGAATTCGTGCCAAAATAGGGTCTGGAAACGTGTCCTACTTGCACCTGGGATAAATTTTCATGCCTTACGTCAACGTAGGTGCCATTTGAAATCATTTCGTGAAAAATAAAAAATCAAATCGTTTGTGGGGCCCATGTGTGGTGCCCACATGCCACATGGGTAGTGAATAGTACTAGAACACTCATTTGCCTATAAATTCATCTCTAACTCTAGGGTTAAGGGGTTGGCATTTTGTTTGGTGAGCATTTGCAGGATTGAGAGAAAAAAATCAACAGAAACACAAATCAAAAACACAATCTAAAATCAATTTCTTCATAAAAATTTTAGGATTTTTATTAGTTTGTGAGCTTACAAGTGCATAGTCAGTGTGTTCTAGGATTAAAAACATTTCCAGAAGCAAATCAAACACACAAACTTGCATCATCATTAAAATAAAGTGTTCTTGAGGTGCTCTTCATCAATCTTCAAGCAAACCATTGATTTTCCTTCATAACAAGGTAACTGAGAGTCTAAACTTTATTCTCTTTCGATTTTTAGTTCATTTTATCTCATAACTCTAAAAAACTGAGTTTTTATGAGAAGAACACGTAAAAATTTAATTTTGTAGTAATCTACTGCATTTCTAGGCTGCAAAGGCGCATGCCTTAAACTGAAGGCTCATGCCTTCAAGCTTAAGGCGCCCAGAAATGTCTAAAAGTACGACAGATTATTGTCAATCTCTCTTCCATTAGATCTTCTAATGGATGTAAGCTTCGTTTATCTTGGAATGGGACATGAATCACTTCCAGTGGTGTTAGTCTATAAGTTTCAAAAGAGAAACAATATAAAAAATATCAAATCATGCCTAGATTCTAAGATCAAAGTGTACTAAGACCTAGGGGTCGAAAATCCATTTTTGATACGTTAATGATTTTAATGAGTATTTCTTGTGAGGATTTGTAAATTTTATTCGTCTAACAAGATGAACATTGTGATCATGAGCTTGAAATAACATTAAAATTATTATATTTTATTTTATAGCATTTATTTTATATTCATTTAATCTTTGTTCTTCATATTATTATGATTACATGTTGGTTATTTAATTTTTGTCAAATTTATGTTTTTGTCAATTATTTAAATTCTGTCAGTTTCAATTTTTATTATTGATTGTTTATTTTATGATTATTCATCAATTGTTGAACTAATATTTGAATTTTGAAGATTTTCAATAATTGTTTGCATAAATCATGTTGTTTGAATGTTTGAATGCGTTATATTTGTTGAATATTTCTGTTTTAATTTCTGAACTTAATGTGATTTATTCAAGAAGTTTGTAATAATTTTATTAATGTTGATTTATATTAATTATTAAATGGGAAATGGAAATGTGTAATGGTATAAATGGGTAAAATGTATTTTATTAGGATGTTTTGTAATCTTTTCTCCTCTCTCTTTCTTTGTGGATGTTTAATTTTCATGCTTGATGAATGTTTAGATGATGGTATACTTGAATGATATTGTTTTCAAAATTGCATAAAATATTTTACATCTCAATTTAATTTAATACCGCAAGTAATAAATGAACGAATATATAAGCAATTAGGAGGCCAATTTAGATTGGGTGGAATGAGTGCCTAACACCTTCCCATATATGTACCCAACTCTAGGACTCACTCTAGTTAAAATCGGACCAATTAGTTCCAATAAATTAATTAATTCGAAAATTTTATCTAATTTAGTAAAATAGGGTGGCGACTCCAACATTTTCAAAACCTTACTAAAGTAAGGACACCATTTTCTGAGGATTAAAATGAGATTAGATAAAATGATTTTTATGAATTAAAATGAACCAAACCCGTTTGATTCGATTTACTCGAGAAAGCCATAAGACGTTGTGCGGAAGCCACGTCGTTCTCAAACCTACGCGCGATTAAAATCAATGTGCTAAGTATAAAACTCAATGGTATTCATAAATCACATACATACTAATATTGCAATGGTAACATACTTAAAAACATGAATTTCATAAAAGATTCATAAATCATAAAAATCATTGAATACTAAACATGCATACAAAAACATAGCTCATAATTTCAAGTTATACTTACAAAACAATCATCATATCATATTATTTGTACATTACCATCGACATTCATTTCACATATAAGCATGCTATTAATCTTAAATCCAAAATTCCATACTAACATGCTTTAAAGATTCATTTATTAATAAAATTATTTATTCTTAAACTAAGATCAAATAATTAACTAAGTTCATATAATATATTCTTATTTATTTAATTTCAATAAAAGTATTTTCTTAAGGGGCTCGAATAGACTTAGGAGAAAATGAAGCATATAAGATATCATAAACTTATACATAATGGCCTTGTATGCCAACATAATCATAAGGCTTACAGAGGCTATCATAAACATATAGATCACATCCGATCAAACATAACACACCCATGTGCCTAGCATAGGATCATATCTAATATCATAATTGCATCAAATGTCGAGAATGCTCATCTTACATAACAAATTAAATCATACAATAAATTCACATCAAGTATATTAGAGCCCAAAAATTTATCTTTCTTTCTTAATTCACAATGTTTCTCATTAAACTTCTTAAAATCATAAAAAGATTTATCATATAAGTCATTTCCTTCTTATGCAATTTACCCTATTCAAAGCAACATATACATAGATAACAATTTTCCCATTTTCTCATAAGCTTACGACTTAGAAAAATTACCAAATTTAAATATTTATGCAAGGCAAAATTTCAATTGTTAATAACACATATTTGGCATAACTTTAGAGGACTCCAACATCATTTTAAAAGAATAAAAAAAAACAAGCCTTACCATTCTAAGGTGGTTTGGCCTCTTTAAGGTCACAAGGGGGAGGAAGTTTCCTCCTTCAATAAAACATGCTAACATCATTAATTATACATTAAGAATCCATTTAAAAAACCCTTAACTTACATCTATATAGTCATAAAGCTCATTTTTCACAACACCTGCTTACTTTAAATTTCATGAGATATCATCCAAGTTAGATTTTTTATACACAAAATTTCCCCATTAATTAAATCCGTCACAAACATTATTTTAAAGGAATTATTTTCATGAAAAAAAAAAATCACCCTCCCCTTCGCACCAAATGGTTCGGCCACCCTTAGTAGTAGTAGGAGGAGTTTTCCTCTTTAATCAATCATATAATCCTACTTAGAAATCACTCAAGAGCATACTTATACAATCAAAATTCAAAAATTCAAGTAATTCATACAAAATTCTCAATTTTTCACATAATAGAATAAGTTGTCAAAATCACAAATTAAAAAAGGAAAGTGTATGTATTAACATTAACCTCAAATTCAAACTTCTACAAGGTTAGCAAATCTTGCACATTTGCTTTCCCTTTGTCTTTGGTGGAGGGTTCACCCGCCTCTAAACAATCAGCAAAAATCCCAAATCAAATAAAGAAAATGAACAAAGGAAGGAAGATGGAGAATGTATGAAGATGATGATGCAAAAAATCTCAAATTAACTCTTAGAAATAAAAATCTCAAGTTTCTTTTCCTAGCCTTAAACTCCAAATTCTTAGAAAGCTACCACTTAAAATCCAAAGTTTACTTCAAATCTTTAAGGAAAGGGCTACAAATTAATTTAATTTAGTTGGTTTAAGTGATTTCTTAAAGAGAATTTGAAAGAAGAAGAGAGAGAGAGGAGAAGGAGAGATGGTGGTCGCCCAAAGAGGAGAAGAGAAGAAGAAGATGAAGAAGAAAGGTGTTGCTAAGTAGTCATAACCATTGACTTTTATAAGTCAACAAAGGCAAGTTTGCTACTTTTTTAAGTGATGACAAATGGAGGGTCAAGATCAAGTCGATGGTATTCTAATCAAATGGCTAATAATATTCTCCTCAATATTATTTATCTCTATATTTTCTTAAATTTACTCTATAAAAATAATTTCTTAACTACATTTTCTTAAATTTACTCTATAAAAATAATTTATTAAATTTCTCTAATTAATAAAATACTATATTTCACTTTTCAATAATTATATAAATTCTCCAAATAAATTCATAACTTATTTTCTACCAATCAAAATTATGCATACATACTCCAAAAATATTAAATAAAATATAAAGCATAAATAGTAATTTTTTTGAACCAAAATAATACCAATACTCGGCCGGTGGTACTGTTCACAAACTGGTATACTATTTCAGATACTGAAAAATAGAACGTTAGAAAAATAGACAATTGTAACATATAAACTGTGATTCGTTTGAGAAATGCTACTGCAACAAAAATAGTGTTCTCAACGTCAGATTTAAGTTCGTTTTGAAGAAAAATTTGAAGATGAAATTTCACAACAAATGATGTCGATTGGTATTAGGACATCGACAATAACAAAAAAGTATGCAATTTGTTTGCTTTTTTTTTTTTTACAGTGTTCTCAACATCGATAACTATGTCGAATTTGTTTTTAATATTTACTCTTTTATCATCCTATGCAGTAGCAGAAACTTCATTCTTGAAGTGTGGTATGGAGGGTTGGCAAACATGGTATGTGGATGGGGATAAGATATGTGTAGACATAGACACTGATAAATTTTCATTAGAGAAGTTTTTTTGCATTATGTAGGCTATTGTGGGATTTAGAAAAATAGAGAAAATGCACTTTAGAGGATCCAAAGAACCTTTAGCACCATCTTTAAGGTTTTTGTACGAGGGTACCAGCAAATGCATGTTGTATATTATTAAAAGAATAAGAACTTTGTAGATTTATGTGGAGCACAAAATAGTGAGAACAAAAGTGTTATTTCTTAATGTGATGACTCAATTTTTAACTTCACACGGAGGAGTGCATTAGCGGTCCAACATTTGCTTTAGACAAGATAACTCTTGGCGGTACAACTGGTGGTTCAAATCAACAAAATCAAGAGGAGTTTGGTGGGGGCATAGCTGCAATAAATGGTGAGGTGTTACGATAGTTTGAGGACTCTTATTTTAGTGTTGGGATTGAAGTAGATGTTGGGCAGATTGTTCAAGAACCAACAAGACTTGAATAGATTATTCAAGAAAATATAAGTTTTGAGATAATATAGAGATTCAAGATGAAGCTAGAGTAGAGAATGAAGATAAGGGTGGGTTTGATGAAAAAGAGGATATGACGGTGACGAGTTGCAAGAGGAAAGAGAAGTTGTTAAACAATTTAAAAATAAAAAAAAGATGGTGTAACACCCATCGCTGAATTCCGGAGGACCCGACAACGAGCGTCACATTCAGTATCGGAACACCATCTTATCTTACTTAATAATTCTAAATCATGTATTAGAAGTGGCTAAGTTTTCATAAGAAGACAAGTAATATTTTTTTTAATAAAAATTTAAGGAAATTCCTACGAAAAATTCACAAGAGTTTCCCTTAAAAATGAAACTTGCCAAATAAAGGAAAATAAAGCACTTTTAAATATTAATCTTCCAAACCCCAATACTCCAAATCAACACAATTGTTACACAACACTTTTAAATATCCGCATAAGGCAATCTTAGGTATTATCACATTATAATGTCATCCATTCTCAAAATCAATTACAAATAATCATACTATTAGAATTCATATAAAATTAATATTTCTTAATTAATTACATACTTCATTAATTTACAGACTTAATGTATACAACTCAATCTCTTACAATATTTTTATACATACCATAAATACATTTTAATACATATCCTACCCAAAATAAGATATTCGCTAAAAAAAAAAAATACATTTAGCAGCGCCTTTTTCCATTGCTAAACGTTGCTAAACTTGAAGAATCCATTGCTAAGGTAAAAATAACAACGGATTAGCTACAGATAAATTCTCATGCTAAATATCGCAATGCTAAAGTAAAAATAACAACAGATTAGCGATGAATAAATTCCCATGCTAAATATTGTGATGCTAATTTAGCATCGAATATATCGATTGCTAAGCGATGAAACATCTGATGATAAATTTTGTACCCATTTGGGTACCAATTTCATTGTAATTCATTGTTAATCTGTTGGTAATACCGTTGCCAATTCTATTGCCGCAACGTTCCTAAATTCGTTGCTATTTTTTTCGATGTTAATTCTGTTGCTATAATGCTTCAATGTGTCACGAAATATCATTACTAATATGTTACTACAACCATTGCTATTTAAATCCATTGCCAAATCCGTTGCTAATTGTTATTGAATTCTCTCAAAAAATGTTGTTGCTAATCCATTATTATTTAATTCTCTTGCTAAATCGGTTGCTAATATTTTTGGCTTGCTATTAGAGGCTGTGGCTAATCCATTGTTGTATCTGTTGCCAAATTGTAAGAATATGCAATGCAAATCCATTGCTAAATTGATGCTAATGTTTTAATTTCTCTTTTCCATTGACATTAGTATTAATAAAGCAAAACATTAATATGATAATCAATATGTTAATAAAGCTATTTAAGTTAAACATATTAAACATCCAATAAATTCAAAATTTATGTCTAATTAACAAAATAAAATATTTATAGTTGACAAGTCTTCAGCTACATATGCACGATAAAAAAATAGAATCCTATATATCAATGGAAACATGGAAAAAATCCTCTGGAAACTACAATGGACGTTCCTGAAAAAACAGCCTAATTTTTTTCTTCTCACCCATTTGTGTATCACTGTATAATATTGTGATATCAGTCATCATTGGTATTACCTCCCTTTTCCTTTTTTATTGCCAATGCCATCATGTTATAATAGTCCTCGCAATGAATTCATAGAAGTCATTTGATTAATCTGCTGAGGAATCCTAAATTAAAATTCTAAAGGAATCATGTTCATACTTCAGCCTAAATAAAAGCATAATGGTTGAAGTTATTCATACCCTCACCGGACACTTGATTTGCTGATGGAGAGAGTCCTAAGGTTTCAAAAATGCGGATATCTCGCCCAAACTTTTCTTTAATGGCTGCAAGCTTTGCCTGAAATGACATGGAAATAAAGTCAAAAAACAAGCCAGATAACGTTCCATAAGCTTTTGAGCAGTAGAGTACAAATACAAAACCAATAATTTAATTTTGTTCACATAGCTCCTCGATGATTTCAATATCAAAACTCATAGGTAATAATTATATCATCCTTAAAACATTTATTTTCCATCTGACTAAGCACGAGGTGACAAGAAAAAGAAAACAATAACATGATGTTTTTGGAAATTAGACTATATAACCTATATCATAACCTCTTCTATGGACCTACTAGAAGAGCCAATTTTTTTTTCTTCAAGGAATCAAAGAGCTTTTCCACAAGTGAGCCACTTTTAGAATTGACAGAACTCGTGAAAATAAACAAGCAACAATTGCACAGTTTACTAGTAATCACACGATAAAGCTACAAATAGAAAACTAAAATGGATATAAGATTGTGAAGGCATAGAAAGAAAATCGAAAAGCCTGATGGCCGCAACCTTTAAAATATTATCTGTATCTAATGATAAATTAAGGAGAGATGAATGAACTTCTTGCAGTTACAGTATGATGCACAAAGAAACACATAATTCAAACCAAAAGTTCAATCTATCAAAGAACATAGTATCAACAACAACAAAATAACCAAGGCATTCTAATTACAAACTTAAATACAAAATAAAAGCAAATAAAATCATAAATATTACATATGATCTTCACAAACCCCATGATAAGTTTTTAAAAAGAAACACCTCAGATCACTTTGAGGGGAAAAGGAAAACGAATTGAAGAGAGTTCAAGAATATAAAATTAAATATCCATATCATAAATTTAACTAAAACTAAAGCTTCCACTTGGGCACAGAACCAAACTATGAGCAGCTTAGAAATATATCCATCTGTAACTAGCATAAAAATATTGAACCAAACTAAAATCAAATATCCAAACTTAGCTTCCACTTGGGCATAGGTGGCTGAGACCTGAGATCGCGGCTGAGGGCTGCGATCAAGCCTGGATCGCGAGGAGCAATGGCTGGGCTCGCTAGGTTCGAGCAGAAAGGAGGAGATGGCGGTGTTGGCGAGTCACTGTTGCTGCAATCGAAAGTCAGAGGAGCCGGAGATGGTGCTGGTGATACGGATCCACTATCACCAACCACTTATGGAGCTCAAGGGAACAAAGACCACAACAAAGGCAATCCATTAGCACTTCCTAATGGACCAATTACAAGGAGCCGTGCAAAGAAGTATGGAGCAACCATGTCCTTACACATTCAAGAACAAGTCACACAAGAGCTCCATGGCCTTGCTTTCAACAAGTGCTTTGAAGAACTTGAAGAAACACCTAAGTTTCTTACATTAATAGAAGCACATGTTGAGTGGGAACCTAAATTGGATAGCACGCTCGTGCAAGGTGGCACGCCCTAGACCGTGTAAACTCCTGCCTCTCACTAAGTTAGTTAGTTATTTTGAGTTTTTGCTTTGTAAATGGGTTGGGCCTCCTATAATTCGACCCCCCATGATTATTTTAGCCTTGGTTTGTTTAGATTTAGTCAAT
>CANUEP010054516.1:0-71049 GCA_947857235.1 Jatropha podagrica | reverse complement strand
AAACAGCAGAAAACTACTGAAATCAGGTCTGAATATCGAAAAAAAACACCCGAAAAAGGGTGCAACCCAAAAGATAGCCCCAAAAACACGAGAACCAGTGCAGGAAAATGGCCTAGGAGGAGGCGCAACACCAAGGCGACGTTGCTGGAGTGAGCCGCCGTCGGAGGAGTGGCCGGAGTAAGCATCACGCGCCGGTAAAACTGTCGGCGGCATGTGAGCTCACGCGCGGCGTCTGTTGGTGATCGGAAAGCAGGCGATGGCCGATCGGCGGCTCCTCTTTCGCCTGGTCTGGGCAGTGACGGTTCACTCTCCCTCCTGTTGGTCGCAGTAGCTTCTAGGGTTTTTCTCTCTCTACTGTTTTCTCTCTCTACTGTGTTTGGGTTGACGAAAGGTGGGTTTTAGGCTCTGATACCATGTTGATTTTATGTGAAATAAGAGAGCTTTTCTTACTTTCATACAATAAGATATAATTCAATCTTATTTATAGGTGTAGGCTATTTCCAAAATACCTAAACTACCCTTTACCCTAAACTATACTACTTTATACATTCAGTAATATATCACAACAACAGGCTTAAGATTACAGATGCCCTTCATTCTCATAGTGTGGGGAGTGGTAGCTCCTGAAATTGCATGTAAGGAAATTTCCAATGTTTGGCTGTCAACTTTGGTTTCAGGTTCCTGAGGCTCGTTTTCAGTAATAGCTTCAAGGAAGAAAAGCTCTATCAATAATGGCCATAAACAAAAGCTTTGTTGCAATTAAAACAGAGACCTTTGAGCCTCCTTCCTCCACCTTTGTGCTACTAAGCCACTTAATCATTCAGTTGCTTGTGGCAATTTGGAAAATCCAATAACGTAAAGGCTTGCCCAAAAGTTACTGCTCAAATAAACAACAAATATTCATGGCCAAATCAAGTGTCAGGGTTTGGTATGTAGACTCACTGATATATAATTGGTCACAACTCCAATTTGCTTCAATTTTGGCAAATCCCCAAGTTGTTGATCTTGTAGAAGGGGATGAAACCGCATGTTGTAATTTTGTTTGAAGAATTAACACGACAAATCCAGATGCTCCTCCTTGCAATAGCAAATTTAAGCCTTCTCATCCAAATGGAATGAAGCTATTCCCACTTTTTTTCTCATCATTTGTCTTCTGAAGGTGGAATCACACTGGTTCAATCAACCAAAAGGTGTTAGCTTTCCCACCATAATGAGGGAAGTTAATTTTGGTGAATTCGCAAACAATCCCACTATTGTTTCCAATTCCCCTTCCAGATTCCTCAGTGCAGTTTTCCCCACTTTTGGCATTGTTACTGTTCCCTTCAACATAAGAAGATGGCTGCAGTTTAGTTGTTGTGAGCTCCTCTGATAGTTCCTCCAAGCAAGCTCCAATTTCTTATTGTATAAATTGGTTTGTTGTACACTCTTTCCAGAAGATGGTCTCTCATACCACCTGGCTCTTACCAAAATGTTATAGTCCTTGGCATAAGACCGGGTTGCAGTTCTAAAACAGGAAGAAGAATATCAAGGTTTGTGTAAGGAAGGGCGTTTATTGATATTCTTGCCTTTTCTACCTATGGTTACGAATTGAGCTCAAGCAAAGAGAGAACTCAATAATCTCTGACCGAGAAAGCACTCACTTGTGTGAAATTTTGGTTAAACTTTATATAAAACAAATGTACAGAAACATAAGTGGAAAAATTTCAGTTAAACATTAAAAATTGGTTATACCAGTTCAACCAACCAAGATGTGTTAGCTTTCCTATGATAATGAGGGAAGTTAAATTTGGTGAATTTGGATACAATTCCACTATTGTCTCCAAGTCCCCTTCCAGATCCCTCAAAGTGCAGTCTTCCGCTATTTTGGCATTGCAATTGTTTCCATCGACATGGCTCTAGTTTGGTTGTCGTGAGTTCATGTGATAGTTCCTCCAAGCAAGCTTCAATTCTTACTGTCTTACTTGGTCTGTTGTACACACTTTCTAGAAGATCGTCTCCCATACCTCTTGTCTCTAATAACAAAATGTTATAGCCCTTCGCTTGGGAATGGGTTATGGTCTCAGAATAGGAAGAGTGATGCCGAGGTTTGGGTAAGGGAGGGTGTTTATTGGTGTTCTTGCCTTTTCTACCTATGGTTATGGGTTAAGTTTAAGTCAAGAGAGAACTTAATAAGCTCAAGTAAAGAATGCACTTTGGTGAAATTTTGGTTAAACTTTATTGAATAAAACAACTGCACCAAAACATAAGTGGAAGATAAACAACCTACTAAAATTTAGGGAATGGGAAGAGTGGAGGTAGACCCTCCTACAACTAAGGAATTGAAAAATGCATAGCAGAAAAAAGAAAGGGTAAAATCAATAAGTAGTAGCTGACTTGGCCTTCCTAATTACCAGTGCATGATCCTGCCTTTGACGAAGTGTCTAAGAGTCGAGTTCAAGACACCCCTTTCCCATGTGTGAATCTTTTGTAAACCTTAAATGGCAGGATATTTGGGTACAAATTGGATTTGATTTTAGGCCATCAAATTACCAAAAAGCAAATTACCTATGGAAAAGGATGCAAACAGAATCAAATGGTATACCTATTTTCACTCAATGCCAAGCTATCAAGCAAGTGATTTAACTCCTTCACTGTCAGCCCACCAGATGACATTCCTTGCCTATGTTGGAGGACCTGTTCCCAAGCAGGAATTGGACAATGAAAAACATCATTATTATGAAATTGAAGGAAAAAGTTAGATGCTAATAAGTACCGTATGGATGCTATTAACATAACCATATATAAACTCATATTTATCCATGTCAGAATTCCAAGACTTTGTATGTGGAGGAAGAAAAATATGCAAAGTTGCACAAGTCTTAATTCAATATTCATTATTCAAGCAATTTAATTCTCTAAAGCATCTTTTAATCATGAAAAACCAAAAAAAAAAAAAAAAAAAAAGAAAAAGAAAAAAAAAAAAAAGAAAAAGAAGAAGAAGAAAGAAAAAAAAGAAGGAAAACCTTACCTGCCCCAAATTAACCCTTTATAAAGTCTGGCGGGGGGGGGGGGGGAGAATAAATTGACTTCTACTAAAAGCAATAGCTTCCACAATAACATGCAGAAAGCCTTAATCGACATTGAATCTTACAATTTCAAAGGACAAATTGCAGTTCAAATTCAACATTGTAACCAATAAAATTTCTACTTCAATGGGATTAGCATGAAGATAAAACTAAACATTCAAATCCTTAAACAAAAAAACTAAATAACTAAATTAGACTAGAACATCATGAAATTATACTAATGCTCCATTAATTTTGAAAAATGACTTGTCTAGAAAAACTCATTTTCTATTATTTGATTGCAATGTTGAAACTTAACTAGAAAAATGTTAAAAAAATTTTACTTAAAAGACTATAAAAATTTTTAATTATTATAATAACTTAATATCATTTAAATTTATTTTTCAATATGATAGAGAAAGCATTAGAAGGCAAATCATGGTGATCGCTCCAATCTACCAATTAACAATTAATTGAATATATGACAAACCATATAGGACAGAGAGGCATATAGTCAAAAAAAACTTCAGGTAGGTTGTTGAGAACCTTTTCAATCGACATATTATTTAATTCAAAAAGTTTTCACAAATGCCAAAACAATTTGGTTACAATTCATTTTTTTAACTTAAATTTAAGAGAGAAAAAAAAAAGCTTTTTCATTCTATAATATAAGGATTTTTCATTTTTGAAAATCATACGATTTCTTTTTTATTTTTTGTTTTATTTAGAAAAATAGAAAAAAAATATCTATAAGAATAATTAGATAGAATAGCTTCAACCTTGTCAATTGGTAATAAGAAAACGAAATCCAGATAAATATCAATGCCTATTACAGGCAAAAGGATAGAGATCGAAACAAATAACTCTCGCAATCCAGAATAAAAAAAAATACGGGTTTTGGACATTGAAAAAATTAGGAAGTGAAGAAGTGTTTGAAGCACATTACTCAATTATTCCCTCAAGCTCTTAGGGATTAAATAGTATGAAGAATGATACAAGGAAGGAAATCCATAAAAATAAATACAATCCTAATTTTGTCATTTCAAATCATATCTAATCAAACAACAGATCATAGGAAATCATAACACTCCCCCCTCACGCTAGAACGTATATGTTTTATGCTCCTAGCTTGCCACAAATTTATTCAATTCAAGGTCCTCTTAGATATTTAGTAAGAATATGCACCAACTGATCATTTGAATTGACGAAAGAGGTAGCTACATCCAAACTCAATCTTCTATCAAATGATATAACAATCTATTTCTATACATTTCATTCTTCCATAAAACATTGGATTTGAAGCGATATGTAGTGCTGCTTTATTGTCACATATTAGTTTCATTTGTTTCACTTCTCTACATTTCAATTCCTGAAGAAGTTATTATAGCAAAATAAATTCACAAGTGACCAATACCATGGCTCAATATTCTGTTTCTACACTTGATCTAGCTACAACATCTTGCTTTTTACTTTTGCGAGATATTATATTTCCTCCAATCATAACACAATAGCCTAAAGTGGATCGCCTATCAAAAGGAGAACCTGCCCAATCTACATTAGAATAGCCAACCACTTATATATTGTAAACTAGGTAGAGGAAAATATTGATACATAATATATTTCATCAATAGAGAGACATATATACACACACAAGACATACAAACTAAGAATCTAACACCTAATAGGACTCCATATACAACTAGTATTCTAACATTCCCTAACACTTCCCTTCAAGTTGGAGCATAGATGTTAATTATACCCAACTTGTTACAAAGATAGTCAACCCAAGGTCCATTTATAGCTTTTGTAAATATATTTCCTAATCTTTCATTTGTCTTGACGTGCCGTGAAGAGATAATACCCTATTATATCTTTTCACGAATGAAATGACAATCAATCTTAATATGCTTCCTTCGTTCATGAAATACTGGATTTGATGCAATGTGAACAACAATTTGATTTGATTATCACACCATAAATTTGCAAGCAAGGACGTCTTAGAACTAATTTCCCCTAGCAACTGAAGAATCCAAATTATTTCACAAGCAGACTGTACCATAGCTCGATATCTGATTCACCACTCGATCAAGAGACAATATTTTATTTCTTGCTCCTCCATCATATCAAGTTTCCACTCACAAAGATACAATATCCTAAAGTTGATCTTCTATTAGTCCTCGAACCTGCCCAATCTACATATGAAAAACACTCAATGCCTAAATGCCATGATTAATATAAAGTAGGCCACGACCTGGATTACCTTTCAAATAGTACAAAATCTATCTTAAAGCTTCCTAATGGATTTTTTTATCAAAAAAGCTACTAGCAATAGATGGTTCCTTAGATAAAGCTCCACCATCAGATATACATGCATGTGGTCTAGAAGAACTGGCCCGTTTCCCTCTGTGCCTTTTAGTTGCGCGTCCATGTAATTTCCAGCAAAACCCCTTAATGTTCCTATTCTTACCACAATTATTACAAAATAATTGGTCACTATCCGAAAAACTGCACTTCACAGCATGTATTTGTTCTCTTGCAAAATTAGCAATCAACCCTGCCTTATCAATTGTAGATCTATGAACCATAGCACTGCTCCTAGTCTCTAGTTGCACAAACGAGTATGCTTGTCGCAAGAATGGAAAAGAGTCTCGTCCAAGAAATTGAACTCGAATCTGATCATATTCATTATTTAGGTCAACCAAAAAATGCTCTCTTGTAGGTTTTTATGTGCTATTTTTTTAATCTTAAGTGTAAAGGGTACCATAGGCATTTCCATATACTTCCTATGTATAAATAGATGTATAACCATTTTTTACATAAGATGAGAAGAGAAACTTTTCACTCTTCACATGAAAAACAACAAAAAATCATACACAC
Source organism: Jatropha podagrica (assembly GCA_947857235.1). Taxonomy (NCBI): domain Eukaryota; kingdom Viridiplantae; phylum Streptophyta; class Magnoliopsida; order Malpighiales; family Euphorbiaceae; genus Jatropha; species Jatropha podagrica. The sequence goes on along the minus strand of CANUEP010054516.1, from coordinate 65,128 downwards.
GATCTACTTCAATCAACTTTTGAACTTGAGTCGCATCATCAGTACATTTTGCTTGAAAGTCTTGGTAATAATCCAATTCCTATCACAGCCCACTAAGTTCAGCAAAATGCAGAGTGTTAGTCAAATCTCCCTGCTTGGTTTCATGAACTTTCTGTCGCAAATTCATGTCTTTAAGCATAGTTTTCAATTTGCGAATAAGTCTATGAAGCGGTATCCCATAACTTATTAGCTGTATCAAGAAGTAAATATCCTCATGAAATGGTTGGCTTCGTAAAATTGATTAGCCAAGACATAATATGGGAGTTCTCTGATTTTCACTTGTTAAACCTCGGATTTGTCAAACTAATGTTGGTGCTCCATCATCAAGGTACCTTGCAAACCTCTAGCCTCAATGAATAACAAATAGGACCAAACCAAACCAAGTAATTTGTGTCATCTAACTTTATTGGACTAATTTGGAGTGAAGGATTTTCCGGGTGAGAAACTACGTCTACCAACCATACTGTCAAACTAAAAGGAACTTGATAGCCGATTCAAAACTGAAAATCGGAAATCACAAAAGCAATATGTGGGATGAAATCAAAAAAGGAACAAAAACTAAGTCAAAACTAGGACTGAGAGATCAGTGGGTCTAAGTCGCAGCATAAAAATGAGACCATTGGAACGAGAATTATCGACAGAGGTCACCAAAAAATGCCGCATGCACCGGTGCGTGAAAAAAGGCCAGAAACGTCCGGCGGCACACGTGCACACGCGCATGGCCAAACGGCAACGGGATTTGATCGAAAGGCCGATTGGTGATGACCAACTTACACTCCTGGCAGCGCAACGTGAATCTCAGACCTGTTCGCAGACAAAAACCGATGCCAAAAAAACACGGCAAGGCTCTAATACCGTGTAGATTTAAAAAAGAGAGTTTTTATTTCTCTATATTGTGTTATATGTTTACAATCTCTACTCTACTACTATATATATATATATATATATATACAAAAAAAATCGTTCACATATAGGAATATCTAAATAGAAAATAAACCTAAAGTAGGAAAGACAATATTTACTCTAATTACAAAGATTTCAACAACTATGTTTAGTTGTGTTGAACAGTTTTCTTGTTTCACTTTTCTAATTCTTTTTTTTTTTTCCTACTTTCTCTTTTCCAGTAGAAAACTCGAACACATGTTCATTTGTCCAATTTTCCATTCTCCTTTCCTTGCATGTATTTATGAGATTTTCTTTTCTTTTCTTTTCTAATAAATTACACACTGCAATGTCTAAGTGTGCCATGCCAAATAGGGGTGTGCACAAGACCGTGGGAATTTCAACCCTTCCCCAAAAACAGTTCCGTCCTGAATCCCATCTATGAAGGTAATTTCATGGGGCTTGAACAGTTTTTTAATTAAACTGATCGCACCAAACCAAAATTCGGTTCTCGACCCAAGACAGTGGGAATCTCAACCCTTCCCCAAAAACAGTTCCGTCCTGAATCCCATCTATGAAGGTAATTTCTCGGGGCTTGAAGAGTTTTTTAATTAAACTGATCGTACCAAACCAAAATTCGGTTCTCGACCCATTTATTAAATATTTGAAATTATTTTATCAGATTATGTGTAATGCTCTCATTGACGAGCAAGTAATAACCAAAAAATATCCAATAAATATCCAATTATAAGTTTAACAATAGATTAATAATTTAAATTTTTGGTTTTATTTTATCAAACAAAATTCAAGAATTTGGTGTTGTTTGAAGGGCAGGTTTGGCACTCTGGAAAGTAAAGGTGAACGGTATCTTACCTTTTGTTTAAGACCAATCTTGCATCAATAAAATAGCAACAAATAATTTCCATGAAAATAAAACACAGTAACATACAAATTAAGGCGATTCTATGGGGGGTTCTCTAGAATTTCTAACCCAGATAATACTAACATCAATTCTCTCTTACAGAACTATTGTCTCATTCCAAAAAAAATCCGAAACTAAATAAATAAAAAAAACGCACCTCAAAAGCGACGAGTGAGAAATTTCCGGCATTGGCGCCAGTCTTGGCCCCTCCTTTGCGCCAATTGAAGAGGCGAACAGCGTCGGAGGACTCCCTGGACATTCCGAGAGCGTCGACAAGGCAGGTGGCGAGCACCGACTCCTTGAGTCCGTAAGAGCCTCTCTCTCGGTCGAGACTCGGAAGAATCAACCGAATCGCTGAGAAGTAATCGTCGGGCTTGCAGAAAGTGTCAAGGAACTTGCGAAACTTGGAACGCTTCTTTGCCGGGTATTTGGTCTTTTGTATCCATTCGAACAAACTCACCATCACACTGAACTTGGTTTCATCCGTCATTTTCCTCTACGGTGTTCTGCTTTGCTCTGCTCTCTATGGAGTTGAATCGTTTCGCGGTCTTGTTTATTAATCGTATTTGAAAGGGCATAATTAGAACGCCCATAGACAGTTCGGCTCGCCCAAGCGTTCGAGTGATTTTAAACTATATTCCCACTATAGTGGGACCCACAGTATAATGTAATATATGTACTTAATAAGGGTTATGATAGATATACAAAATGCAATAAGAAAGGGTAAATTAATAAATGCAGTAAAAATTTCTTGGAAAAAAAGGAGAGCAATGGGATTATGAAAAAAAAAAAAAAGCAGGCAAATTGCATCACATTCTCTTCATTTTAAGCTCATTTTGCGCAGCAATTGGCAGAGATTTGTGGTTAAAATAGATAGAGAGAAAGATGGATTGCTTTTAATCATAGCATCAATAAGTATTTGAGATAATCGATTAAAAAGTGAAGATCGATTGTTTTGTAGAATAGTTCAGCTGGAAGAATTGATTGAAGCTAGGTGAGGAAGCAACTCATCCACCATGTCTTGTGTGCGGAGGAGAAAATTAATCGGTAAGTGAATTCTAAATTAATTAAATCTGAAATTATATATATATATATATATATATATATATATATATATATATTTGAATTGGTGTTGGTGTTGAATGCCATTGTGAGTTAAAGTTTGGAAATGATTTGAAGCCAAATTGGCAACTGTTATTGTTAAAAAATTATGGTTTTTAGTATTTTCTGAATTATACCTAAGATGTCATAAAATCCACCGTCTTTTTGCTTTTAGTTTTATTTAATTTCCTCTCCAACTTTGATTTTTGCCTCATGTTTTTTTATTTACTGCGATGCTTCACTATCAAAGAATCGATGTAAACCTAATCCAAAGTGTTTTCACTACAACCATAATCTTCCATATTAGTGCTTGTTGCATTCAACCTGGAAGTAGGTGTCTCATTGATAACACTACTACAATTGCCCTCAATAGATCAACTCTCTAGCTTCCTTCCCACTCACTTGAGCTCATTGCAAACATATAAACACATTTCTTCCTTATGACAAGCCACATCAGCGGTTGATATGAATACTTCCTCCATGTCTTTCATGCGCCTTGCTTCTTCTGAATATCGATAGCCAAATAGACTACTCTTTATCTTGCTATATGAACGCTTCTCCCCTTTTCTCCATCTATTCAATATATATCTAATAGATAAAACTTCAACATCATGCTTAGTGAGCACAAATAATACATGGGCACATAACATACCTTTTGACTCAAACAACATATAACTACAACTTACATCATATGACTCATTGTTATATTTGACATCATAGCACACTCGCTTCCAAAAGTCATTATTAATAAAAACATTATAGTCCACGGAATACAAGTGGATATTCCCTGTCATTTTAACAAGCATGGGAGCACAATACATCATTTTCAAGAATTCTTTATGAACTTGAACATAAATCCCATGAGTACAGGCATCTTGCAATTGTTTCTAGATATTATGTTGGCTATAAGTGGGGATCTCCGTGTTCATACATTCAAAATCAGTTTGTGTTTCTTTCTCGATTTTGTCCATCAATGCAATCTCATATTGATCCACAAACTGCTTGAGTGTGCTCCTCGAATGAATATACCCATAAAAAATGAGTTCATGCTCTCACGCCTTTGGGTCGAAGACATTCCCGCCTAAAAGTACCTCCTCACATATATGGGAGCCCATATCTCTCTCCATGCATAGAGATCATTAATCCAAGTATGTTCATATAGTGAAAATTCTTCCTACATATTTGCTCAACTAATTTTAAACTCATAAATAGAAATGCAGTCATATACTGACCGCATAAAATAATCTTTCAACTCATAGTATCACTTAGACTTTTTCGTTATCTCAAAAAACTTTGCCAATATATGCCAAATACACCATCAATATCTAGCTTGTGGAAAAACAACCCCCATTGCCTTTACTATACTTGGACATTGGTCTGTAATTATAGCAGATGGTGGCACATTGCCCATGCATCGCAACCACTGTTGGAAGAGCCAAATAAAGTTGAAACTTTCTCATTGCATATCAAAGCACAGGCTAGCAAGATTGATTGTCCATGATGGTTAACACCTACAAATGGTTCAAACAACATTTGGTACTTGTTTATTAGATAAATAGTGTCAAAGGATATAACATCTACAATTTCTGTATATGCACTCTAACACCTTACATCTGCCTAGAATATATTCTTCATCCGACCGTCCTTGTCTGCGAAAATTTCATAGAAAAATTTTCGATCTCTTTATTGAATTTGCTTAAATAATTGGTGAACCGATTCCGCATCACCTCTCTCAAGTTGTAACTTCCATACTTTGCCAATGTGGTTTCGACAATCCCTTTCAACATAATCCATCATCTCGTATCCCCTTGCTGTAACACTCACTACCCAATACTGGAGAACCAGACGGCAAATGCCACATTCGATGCCGGAGCATCGTTTTATGTCACTTACTAACTCTAGATCACATATTAGAAGTGGTTAGATTTTCATGAGGCAAGTAATTAAAAATTTTAAAACAAAGTTTAAGGAAATTCTTACGAAAATTTTATAAGAGTTTTCCCTAAAAATTAACTTTTCACACAAAGAAAATGTACACACTTCCAATATATTTCCTCCAAATCCCAAAACTCCAATTCAACACAATATGTAGCAGACACTTCTAAAAATATAAGATCAAGTCCTCTTATCATATTTTTATCCATTCAAGAAATATATATATCATCATTCATACACTATACATATAACTAAATAATAATACTTTAAAATATCCATCAATCTCATTAATTATAATCTCAATATTTACAACCACAATATTGTTTACAATAAGTCTATACATGCCATAATTCACATTAATATACATGTCCTACCCAAAAGCTATACTTCTACTCTGATGATGTCTCTTTGGTATTCGTGTAGCACCCACAGCTCACAACCTGTGCATGATAAAAATCAACGACCTGAGCAGAAGACTCAGTGGTGCTAAATAATACAAATTAACATAACTAAGAAATACCAGGGTAACAAATCTCAATTATCTTTCAAAATACTCAATTTCAAATATATATATATATATATATATATATATATATATATATATATATATATATATATATATATATATTAAACACCGAAAACGTACTAGTTAAATCCGAATATTTCAAAAAAAACAATCAAGAAATTCACAGCTTAAAAGTTTATACCAAACTCAGTATAAATAAGAAATATCACAAATATCAATATATATATATATTTTCGATTTCTTTATGATGAAATAAAATTCTATTTTTTTTATTTAAGGCTCGTACCGATACCAAATGAATATAAGTAGATTCAATCGTGGTCTGTGAAAGTGCCACCCACCAAACACACAATCATGGCCTGTGGAAGCGCCACCATAGCCTATGAAAGCACCACCCACCAATCACACAATCGTTGCATGTGCAAGCACTACCACAAATAATAAGCGCGTCCGGCTATTTATAAGGGTTGATAACCCTAGCATATGATCATAGCTCCATCAATCAGAATTGGCTAATAACCTGAGCATGCTCACATATCGCAATACATCTCATCATACCACATCCTAAAATAAATGCATTCTCCTATAATAAATCTTATTTCTCTTTCATCATTCCTTATTCAAAAACATTTAAAAATTAGCACTTATTAATTCAAAACCACTTAACTTACAACTTGTAAAATCCAACAAAAGTCAATTCATTTTTCAAGCAAAAACCTTCCTTTCATAATGTCTCCATTAAAAGTACTAATTATCAACTTAAAAACTACTCTTTAAAATGATTAAATCCATTTTTCAATTAAGTAACCATAAAACTCCTTTAATACTTTCAAAACCTTCTTTAAGTCATGAAAAATACTTAAACATTGAAATTCAAACTAAAGCTTTAAACCATCACCAAATTATCTATTAATAAACTCATTTAAATTAAAATCAAACTTGAAACTCAAAGAAATCAAAATGCCCTTCACCTTAACATGATTTGGCCATTCCTCAAAATCAAAGGAGGAAATGGTTTCTTTCCAAATTCATTTCATAAATCATAAGAAAACACATTTCAAAACTCATTCAATATCAAATTAAGCATAAAAATCAAAGGACAAAAAGTGTCTTTCACCATGAGTGGTTCAGCCACTGTTAGTTAGAGGGGAAGGGAATATTTTCTTTCCCTTCTAATCATTCTTCCATGCTTAAGAGTCATAAAAATACATTAAAACCATTAAACAATAATTTTCCAACTCAATTCACACACATTCACAAAAATCAACCAAAACCTAAAAATTACAACTTGAAGAAATTGAAAAGAATTTGAAGGTATTATAGCACTAACCTCTTAAATGAAGCTTGAAGGAGCTTATAAAGCTCTTCCCTTAAGCTTTTTCCTTCCCTTTGTGAGAGCATTCACCAACCTCTTAAAGTAGGAAAAATTCTCATTAAACTCAAAATTAACATTAGAAAAGAAAGGAGCATGGCTTAATGCATCAATTTCATGTCTAATCCTAGAATACTACTCAATAAATCACAAAACTCAAAAATTACAACTTACCTCTTTAATGGCAACTTCAATTCTCAAGCTTAGGAACTCCAAATTTTAACTTCCACTACTTGATTGTTATGGTTTAATCACAATTCTATGAATTAATTAGGTTATTTAGTGGTGATTTGTGGTAGAAAAAATGAGAGAAATGGAGGAGGAAGAAGGAATGAAAATGGCATGGGAGATGGAGAAGAAGAAAGAGAAAGTGATGCTAACTTAAGTAGCAAAGTCAAACTTTGCTTCTTCATTTTATGCTAAATGTCTATGGTCAAGTCCTAGGTAATCTCATCCAATGGCTCTAAATATTCCTCAAATAACTCTCTTTCAAATATTATTTAACTCCACAAATTAATTAAATTAACTCCACAAATATAATTCCTCATTTATTCCTTAATATACCACACTAAAAAAAATAATATTCATTAGTTGCTGCAATTCTCCAAAAATATTCATGAAATATTCCCTACTCACATAAATCATGCAAACATGCTCCAAAATATTAAATAACATATTAGAAACATTAGTAATTTTTTCGAACCGAAATAATACCATGTCTCGGACCAATGGTACTATTCACAGACCGGTAAATCACTATTACCGACACTCAAATACATTCCGTTACACCTGCTTCTGCCACCAATGACTGAAAGGTTTTACATGGCCAAATAACAACATTATCATTAACTTCCAATCTCCTTTTAACATGAGGCAATACTTGTCGATGTTGGTGCAGAAATCTCAACTTACTAGGGGACATTTCATGATTGTGGTGAATTATGACTTTATTAATTTTTCACCTACCATAACCTTGTGCTGATGCACATACTCGAGCTTTACAATATATTTTTATTGATGGTCGTTCCCTTTCGCCTAATCGGTTGTAATTCCTAGCTTTGCGACCGCGATGACAACCATTTATCAAGAATTGATATTAGTCATTTCGATCATTTTTTCCTGAAATTTTAGTTACACTAAAACCTTTAGTGTTCACAAATGATCAATAGTAATCATAAACTTTATCAATTCCCAGAAATGACATGCCAACCTCTAGCTCGTTAGTTATGTTACTCCCATCATTGTTTGAAAAATGCTCATTTGATGCTCCGATATTCGCTTTCGATTCCCATTCATTCATATTCACACCTTCTAGAAAACTAGACATATCCATCCTATAATAGCAAAGCCAACAATTTATTAAAAAACTTTTTTTACTAAATAAACATCTAATATTATCTAATTTTTGTCTATTAAACTCAACAAATGAAATAAAAAAAATTTATAATAACTAACATTCAAGTATTAAAATTACACTAAAATCTTGGTAATTAGGAGGCACACAAAATCCAAATTCTGTCATTAAAAGCCAACAAATGAAACTAAACATGTTTTACTTGCTTAATTCTTAATGGCTTTACAAATATAGAATACCCATTGCTTAATATAGAATTATGCTCAAATTAAAGACTAATATTGATCATTAAGATATAAACATCACTACACTCAACCAACTTATACAGCAACACCAAATTTATGAAGACAAGGGTAGTTCCATTATAATCTTACCTGGAGGAAATGCTAATAATGCCGACCTGCTTCCTTCACTCCACCAGCAACACCAAAATTTTCCACTTTCTGCTGTATCGAGTCAAAATGAAAATGTCTTCTCTTATATTCCTTGAGTGAGAAATTGTCATTGGAAGCTTTGGTTGGAAGCTTTGCACTAGCAACCAACATCACTTCAAATTAAAATAAAACAAGCTTCTTCTCTTTTCAATATCTAACAACTACATGCCCTGTAACTTCCATAATATTACAACCCTACCTTTGTATTGTACACTCACTAAAATAAATGTCTAGGTGGCAGAGGGGGCCCATGACAAATAATAAAAAAGGACTCGCCACATGAGCTATACATTAGTGGCACAATTATACATTTGATATCTAAACTTTCCAATTTTTACTATTTTGGTATATAAACGGAAGAGGCTTTCATATGGGTGCATAAACTTTTAAAAGGTATAATTATTTGTTACTTTTGCTTAGTCTAAAATCTAATACTCAAAAGTTCTTCTCTATAGTTCTAACTTTTAGTTTAATGTCTCACTAGTTTCATCAATTAAGAGAACATCATTCGTGAATGACATGCATCAAGAAACATTCTCTTGATGTGACCTAATTATAATGGGGAATTCATTTGTATCTCCTCTAACTATTTTTACATTAGTGACTGTATTTTTTTAACATATTTCTAATGGTGCTATATACTTGGTTGGTATGAACTCTTTTTTCCTCGGATATCCAACAAAGTACTTCTCTTTATGCTTTATCATCATCTTTCTCTAGTCTAGGTCAATGAATATTATATGTAGATTCTTCTTCTAATAAAGCTTCATCAATCTTCTTAGAACTAAGGGATAATGTTATTTTTTGTGCTTGTACTTGTCTTTTTTCTTCTCTATTTTGGTGTTCAAACAAAAAATAGTGACAATTGTATGCCTAAACTTGTATTTTTCTTTTCAATTTCACATCTCGTAATAAGGTGGACAGTCAGATTGCTTAATATGAGTAGTGGGGCCCACACATGCCTATGTGTCAGCTTACGTGGCATGACATTCAATCCATATAAGCCGTCCAACAAGGAAAATAAAGTCGAATTACCGATTTAACCTCATTTATCCTCACCTACATTAATAAACACCTAAGTCAGTGTGAGTGGAAAAACTTTCAAGAATCAGTGAATAAATGAAGTTGCTACTTAATAGGATGTTTGCTTTCATTTTGTATTGGCTTGAACAATGTTTGTAATGGCAACAAGACTAAAAGTATCATTTTGTCATTCAAGGTTTTAGACCTTTCATTTTGGTGTTCATAGTATACTTGGAAATTGGCTAAAACGTATGCTACCTTTATTCAATTGAAATGTCATTTTTTGTGCTTCAATTTCAGTTCTTTAAATGCTTTTACTATTAGTTTAATAAGAAAGCCAGTATACTTAGTGTACATGCATGGATAATTAATGTACATCCTCTAAAATTTTGTTATATTTTTTAGGTCCATTTTCCATGTTATTTATTAAAAGCAGAACTTTACAATAATAATACTCATTCACACATTTAAATCAACAGCTAAAAGGCAACATTTATGGATCTTTCATTAGTAGCAAAAGAGTCATCATTACAAAATAAACATTCAATCTTGAACCAATACATCACAATTTAACTTCACAAATCTAATCCTAACTAACCAAAACCTATCATAATACTAACTAGTCTGAGTTGAAAATAAAAACAAACTTTCAAGTACATTACTTCAATTACCATTTCAACACAATGATAATGAGGGACAAAATAACTAAACCCATAAAAGCTACTCTTATTTCCAGCTTCTCTATAACTCAACTTTCATCTCATTCTTGCTCTTCAACAATCTAGGTATAATATTCCTCTTAGCTCTGTTGCAGATAACAAGGTCAATCCACTCAAAGAAATCACAACCATTGTTCCATTCAACCTTAAAAAAAAAAAAAAAAAAAAAAAAATTTGTTCAATCTCAAACCAAAAGTACTTAACACCCTAAAATTCATTTGTGGAAAACAAAAATATGAACTCATCAAACAAACCATACAAACAATGAATTGTCTTTTAGGATTCCACTTAGTCTACAACGTTCAAACTAGGCATGTGATTCCACACATGCAAAATTGAAATTCGACTTTCAAGTTGTAATATCGAAGCTAGGATTGAGATTTGAGAGGAAGAGGAAAAAGGGGCTTTTACACCATGAATGGGTTAGGGATTTCACGATCTAGGCATCTAAGGTGAGGACAAATGAGGTTAAATTTGTAACTTGACCATGTTTGCCACATTGGACAGCTTACGTGGATTAAATGTTAGGCAACATAAGCTAACACATAAGCATATGTGTCCCCACTTCATCTCATTAAATAATTTAGCTATCTACCGCTTCAGGACACACCAAATTGAAAAACAAATGCAAGTTTAGGCACTCAATTGTCATTATATTTTCCATGCAGACACTAAAATAGAAAAGAAAAACAATTATAAGCACAAAAAATAACATTATTCCCAAAACTAAAATAGCCTCTATTGTAGATCTAGCATGCATAAATCTACATTGTTCTCTAACACCATTGTAATGTCCCTGAATCTATGTTCTATTTGTGTTGAGTTCAATATCGCGATAGTTTACACATCTTTGGATATTTATATTGTACTTATACATCAATATCAAAGTGCTTTTTCTCTATGCATTTGGTATCTTTCTATCTCTAAGATAGCAATGAATAACTAAGTAGCTTGCACTTTCTTAAGACTCTTTTGCACCTTTATAGAGATATTATTTGAGCTATATTGTAATGCCCTGACTCCAACCACTAGAGAAATTGTCCGCTTTGCCAAAAGGTGCCTCTGATGATTAGTTATCCCATTTTTTATATATGATCCAATTCATTCATGTGTCCCGCATTCCACTACCCTTAGCTAGTCTGCCATCCTAGAAGCTCGCTAGGAACCCTCTCTACTCGCCCTCTTAGGATCACTTTGCCAGGTCGGGATATCACATACCCACTAGTAGATATATGGTTCGTCCTCGAACAATATATCTACTGGAGGGGGTCAGTTTCTTATACCAAATTGTAATGCCCTGACTCCAACCACCAAAGGAATTATCCGCTTTGGATCAAGCCGGTTCCATCCCATACTAGATCGGCAAGACCCGCACGGTTTTGTCTCGCAAGTGAAATATGAACTTCCCAAGAGGTCACCCATCCTAGGATTTCTTTCAAGAAACACGCTTAACCCTAGAGTTCTTCCAACTCTCCATCCATTCCACCAAAAGGCAATTATGATGGTTAGTTACCCCCTTTTTGATATATGATTCGATTCATTTCTGTGTCTCTTATTCCACTACCTTTAGCTAGCCTGTCATCCTAGAAGCTTGCCAGGAATCCTCTCTACCCGCCCTCTTAGGATCGCTTTCCCGGGTTGGGATATCACATATATGGTTTTTCAATCTTCATAACTGCAAAGCCTTAACCTCATTATGCTTAATTTTATGAGTGTAACTAAGGTTTCTATTTGTCTCTAAGATATAAAAGTCCATAAAGCCCTCATCATGTCTTTTGTTGAATAATTAGTTGAATCTTTTATCTCCAATGAACACTTGATGGAAATTGTCTAAATTTCTTTCATTTTATTAACTTTTCTTAAGATTAAGTATGTCACTAGTACCCAGTATTTCATTAGTAATTTTAGTCGATTATTAGGGATTTTCTTTTAATGAATTGTTTTGGACTAAATATGTCCTCTCACATGATAAAATGACATGAAAAATGAAGATGACTTTTTTTTTGTAAAAAACAAGAGAAAAGCTCTAAGAATTACAAAACCAGTCTAAGGTAACTAATGCTAAAAATATCATGCATGAGCCAAGAGTTCATTCCAACAGGAGGATCATCGAGTCAATGTTAGCTCAAAGGATAGTTTCTTGCGATTTTAGTCAAGTAATCTGTTGAGAAACTCCCTTCCCTAAAGATGTGGCTAATCTTGCACTTCTAATTCTGACTAAGAAGGGTTTTAGTTGCTTTAAGCAACTGAAGGAGGGCTCCCAAAACATTTACTTTTTCAGAAATGAGGTGGACAACAAAAGAACTATTACACTCAACTTGTAAATGTTGGATATTGAGAGATTTTGCACACTCAACATCCTCAAATATTGCCCACAACTTTGCATGTGGGACTAAGCATGTCACTAGATAAGACATGAATCCCTGCGTCCATCTACTTTGAGAATCCCGAATCAAGCCACCTAGTAGCTATAAGACTTGCTACAGCTCCGTCTATATTCAGCTTAAAGAAACGCAAAATCGAAGGACTCTAAACAATCCATAGATTATTACTCTGCCCTCTCGAACCTACCCCATCTGACCTTAGACTCTCAGCCGTTGAAATCTCTACTTAACATTGTAAAATATCAGGCACCACAACATGAGCCAAGATTTGCTCCTCGCAAAAGATCCATTTGTTTTACCTATGCTAGATTTTCCATACTACAACTCCAAATAGCATAACCCATGGAATGCCTAATCTTTAAACATCTTTGCTCTAGAGGTTCTTGACTATCCAAGCTATAAGAAAAAAAATGCAATAAAAAAACTTCATAGCATAAAGTACAACAATGTCATGCTAAATCTGCCTAACATAAAGCTGTCTCTCAAGACATGATTCACAGTCTCAAGGGCAACATTGCACACATCACACAGAGGGAAGTCAACCAAGTGTCTACAATTATATTCTACATTAGTTAGCATTTTGTTATGTAACATGAGCGACAAAAAAAGACGAATCTGTTAGGGCCCTTTCCATTTCTATATAGCCTTCCAACCCTCACCAGCTTAAGGAATTTGATTCCTAAATAACCAAATATAGGCTGACTTGATACTAAACTCTCTAGAGCTTGTAAATTGCCAGTAAACCACATAAGAACGTCAAATCAGGACTTGGTGGTAGCATGGCCACTATACAAGAGAAAATATTGGCCAGCAGAAAGCATGGAAATTTATTCCAATTTCAACTACCATTCTCGAAGTATAACATGCCACTATCTCCTCTCATAAAGTAATAAGAATATCACAGAGGACATGGCCAATGAGAATTAATCATCAGTGACCTAACATTCTATTTAAAATCAAGTTTTCAGCCCATCATCAATATGAGACATCAACAATCCTTCAATGAATCCCACGTCCTGTAAATACTCTTCCAAAGGATCGAAGCATTATTAGGGAACTTAGAAACAAGGATCCTCATACATAGAGCTTCAATATTTATTCTAATCCTCCCATCTCAATTTTATAATAAAAGCATCATTAAGCAAAGTCAAGTTCCTCAAACCCAACACACCACTTTGCTTCTTAGGCTGAATAACTTGATCCCAATGAAGCAATGATAACTTCGTATAAGAAGAAGTAGAAACACAAATGAACCCTCCGCAAGATTTCTCAACATTGTTGCAAATCCAAGCTAGTAATTTTAATAGTCTGCATCGCAAACTATGGCATCATTGAAATGACTAAGCTTGCCAGGGTAATGCATCTTGCTATAGATAAATGAGTTGCATTCCAAGCAGATAGCCATTTAGAGGTATTATCCAAAATATAAGAGTGAGTCGCAATGAACAATCTTCCATGAAGAAGAGGAACACCAAGGTACTTTCCTAGTTGTTTGTCTGTTTATAACACAAAGATCGACTCAATTGTCTCCGAATAACATTAGGAACACAATTGGAGAAATAAACACTAGTCTTAGAGATAGTAACTTTTTTGCCAGAGCACTAGTAAAAATCCTCTAGGACCCCATTGCTAATGTCAACTTGGCCAATAGAAGCTTCTACTAAGAGAATAAGATCATCAACAAAAAAAACAAGATGAGACATAGGAGGCCCATTATGAGACAACCTACTAATTTTTAGGTACCCTGATTGGTCTTGTTAACCATCAAAATTGATTATTAAGAGTATTTAAAAATCGATCTCTATTTAGAGTAAATTTAGGGTATATATATTGGAGTCAAGATAAATTCCACTAGGATACGGATTATGAGATCATGCTTTATCTATTACATAGAGTTTATTTAGGAATGTAATATCCTTTAATATATTTACATATTGTTCTTTTATGTATTTTATTATTGTATATTATTAATAGTCCCCCCAATAAGTGTTGGCCATTTATGCCCAATAGATGTTTAAATTTGAATTGATAGATGGCTAAAATATGAGTTGTTTAAGCTTGAATCGCTGAACTGCTTAAATCTGAATTTGTTGAGGATCGCTTAAATCTGAATTGGAAAAATTGCGTACGTCTGAATTAATGGACAGTTCATGGACCGCTTAAGTCCAAATTGGAGAATTACTTATGTTCAAATTAATGGACTATTTATAGATCGGTTAAGTCCAAACTGGAGAATTACATATGTCCAAATTAATGGACTTAACGAAATTGGGCGCTTAGGTCACTTTGGCGAACTGGAGATATCCGAATTGTGAACTTAACAAAATTGGACCGCTTAGGTCACTTTGGCAAACTGGAGATGTCCAAATTATGGAGTTAACGAAATTGAACCGCTTAGATTACTTTGGCGAACTGGAGATGTCCAAACAATGGATTTAAAGAAATTGGACCACTTAGGTCGCTTTTGATGAACTGGGGAACGACCGACCACTTAGGTCCCTTTTGGCAAACTGGAGAATATTACTTAACCCACTTTTGGTGAACCTGAGATGACCGCTTCGGTCCCTTTGACGAACTGGAGAATGACTACTTAGGTGACTTTTGGCAAACTGGGGGATGACCGCTTAGGTGACTTTTGGCGAATTGGGGGAGGACCGCTTAGGTCACTTTTAGTGAGCTGGGGGAACCACTTAAGTCCAAATTAATGAACAGTTTATGAACCGTTTAAATCCGAAGTTGTTGTGCTGCATGTGATTGTACTACCTGCACTTTTATCATGACATATCAATGCGACAAACTAATTAATAAAATTGCTTTATTATATCAAATATGAAGAAAATAAATAAATATAGCCAACTTATTACCAAATAAAAGTAAAACATTTTATTATAGCATTAACTTATCAAATCATTTCAAAATATTGCATAGAGTATAAGCATAATCAGACAAAATTAATACTAATGATTCATGACCATAATAGATAATAATAATAGTTAGTAGTTGGCTGGCATAACTTGCCAAAGGACTAGAAAGGTTTGGGACATTAATGATATTGGACGAGTATAATCGAGAAATAACTCCAAAGAAGTCTGGTAGGGTCATCTCCAATATTGCGAGATTGGAAGATCAAAACCCAATTTGAGCCAAATTAATTAATTAATAATAATAATAAATATTTTTTTTTCCTGATTTTCAAACAGAAAGCGACAACCATAGACCAAAAAACAAACACATAGAGAGAGTGAAGTAGTCAAGACCTGATCTCCAGAGAAGATGGCCACAAATTTTAGTTAACAATCTCTTTGCTGAGGTAGCATTGAATTACAGGAAGATCAAGAGAAGAACGTATTGAATACAAGACATGCAGCTGAATAATAATAATAATAATAATAATATATGTTTATTTGGTTTATTGGGTTTTCAGACTCGATAGAATTAGGATTTGTGATCAAAGACAAAGTACATATAGAAATTAGCTCCCTATTCTAAAGGATGTCTTGACGTTAAATTGTCCATATAGAGATTAGCTCATAAACAACCATGTTGAGTAGTTGGAACACTAACAGGCAGTATCAGCCATAATGTAAGAACTGCCAGCCAATTAATATTCAAGGTACAAAAATTAAAAAATCAAGATTGTGATACAAAGTTTTGCAAGCTGCTTTATGCATCATGTGGAAATTTATTTTTTACCTGTGCTAGGAAAGCACTGATTAGAACTACTCACCTACTTAAGATATGAAGGAAAGTATCCTCTCTAAGTTTTGTTTCTTCTATTTTGCTCTAAGTTCAAAGTGCATTATTTGTTATTTCTAGTAATAATGTCCTAATTAGGCAGCACATTTAAGGGTAAGCAACCAATTTTTAGTTTTCATTCCTCGTCTTGCTACGTTACGTTTAAGCCTCCTACCTGTTGAGCCGTAAGTGACAATGAGAAAAACATGGACAATGCGTAAGGTTGATGATAAGACCTCCTATACCCTTAGAAAATAATTATCAAAGGACAGCAAGATCGACCAGAAATTCATAGATGAAAATAACGTATGAGAGGCTTGATTGAGCACATTTAAAGCCATTGAGTCCTAAAGATCCACCAGTTAACTGTCCATCAATATTAAATTTACTCTGCAATCGCAATCGCCATCGCCTTACAGATTCAAATTCACAAAACCCAAAGCCTCTAGGAGTCCCATTCGTGGAGTCTTGAGCGAAACATAGCTGGGTATGAAGAGGGATAATGTTGAATTCCCAGTAATCATGGAGGTCCATGACAAGATGCTTCTCTAAGGAAAGGATTCATTTTATTATTTTTGTGAAGGTGTGTTCCACGTTTTAACTATTAAAATTGAGCATTGAAAATATTTAAGAATCGGTGTCTATTTAGAGTAAAAAAAAAATTTTGAACTGCTTCCATCTCAAGCAACTTGCATAGAACATGAAGTAACACACCATACTTGTCGAAATAAAATGACAGGCAACCCAATTTCAACCATAGTATCATAAACAAACTCCTACCGTACTGTCTGTCATGTACCTTCTCAAGATCTAATCTTATTTAATGTATTTGCAAAACTAGCACAGGTCGAAAATACGTTACAAAGAGTAATTGCGAAACTGATTAAGAGAAAGAGGGTTACGTACCTTTGAAAAAAGAACAAGCAGAGTAGAATTCATATTTTAAATGCATAGCAGATTCTATCTCCGTATATTTTTTGAAGCTAATATCTTTCTACTTGCTACTTTAAACTCAATAGATTTGTTTAATTCATTTTTATGTTATCTTGTTTGTTTGTTAATTGAAATAATAAAATTAAAGGAATTTCCAAAGAGAGAGATAAATTGAGATTTTAATTTAGTTGCATGTTGATCTGTTTTGACAACAATTTATTCTATTTATTTATTCTAATTTTTCATTCATCAAACAAATAGAATCTTTTTGTAGTTCAACTTGCACCATCAAAAGAAAAATTCATTAAAATTGCTAGACCATCCAGGTATCTTGGATTTTTTTTTTAAGATTTTAGTATAATTTTATATTTGTTAAATAGACTTATTTACTTTTCTATATTTTATGGATTTATATTTTGTGACAATTTATTCTATAATTGATATATAAAAACTATTTCAAATTTTTTTAATAATGTAACAATTTAGTAAAATTTTAATATGATCATATGTGAAATTAGTTCTCTACTCAGATTTATACATATGAAACAGTAATTTGATAAAATAAATAAAAGAAACAACTTAACCAAACTCCTAATTATTTTATTTGTCATTGGTTGTTCCATCTTCATGTTGTCATTCTTATTATTTAAATATTTTATTATAGTAATTTATTTTTTAATTTTTTAAGTTAATATAAAAAAATAAAGCGTGTTATTTGAAAATAATTAATGAGAATTTTATTATAAATATTTTTTATCTTAAAAATTGAAAAAGCTTTTGAATTTTTTCTTATCTATCTACTATGTTTAAAATAGCTATACTTAGATGAAATAACCCGTTAATTTATTTTTATAAAATTTTAATTTAAAATTTAATTATAAATTTTAGTCAATGAAAGATAATTTCGTGTTCTATAAATCGAACCTAAAAAGCCAAATTGAAATAGTTAAAATTGATTGAAAATCTCTAAATCAACGGAAAATCAGACTGAATTGATAAGATAGACCGAATCGATTCAAATCGAACTGAAATCATTTAGTTAAATATATATATATATATATATATTTAATAAATAATAATAATAATAATAATAATAAAATTTCCTCTTCCTCCCCATCTCTCTCTCCATCGCAGAGCACGATTTCCATTGCGTCACCACCTCCGGCGATCGCCTACGACGATCAAACACATCCAAAGCACGAGCTCGACGAGAGCAACTCAGCGGTGGTCTTGGATCGTGAAGTTGAAGTCAGTGATGGAGAGATCGCGACTGGAGCTCCTGCGATTTGGCGCGATATGAGTTTCGACGATTCTAGCCATTAATGGTGAAGACAGTCAAAGAAGAGATCACCGTTCGACTTCCCTTGGCCACGTGAATGTTTCCCCTCCATTAATTCCGGCGATGGGACAAGCAGAACGAAACCACCATGTGCGATGGAGGGGCAGAGCTGTCGAGCTCGATTCCGGCCAACTGAAGCAATGACCCGCAAAGCTAAGGCGAGAATCGAGCTCCCCACAGAATGTCGAGCATTTTGGTGTTAATTTTGCAAATTTCTGAGCAAGCTCGATTTTTCGGCCACCATGCATGGCAGCGATTGCGGAGCGACCAACGAGATACTTAAAAAGGCAGAATGCTGCATTCTGCGCGCTAAACACGAATTTGAAGTGCGATTGTTGATCGATATAAATTATATTTCAGTCACTTAATTTTAGTATAAAATTCAAATTAGAAATTTATTAATGTTAAATTAAATTGACTTAATTACAATTAAGTAAATGACATGAAAGTTACTTGTGAAATAAATTTTCAAATTTATTAGTGAAATGAGCCAATTTAAATGCATTACAAACAAAAGTGATAAAGATTTATAAATTGGAAAAAAAATGTAAAATAAAGACAGTTGAATTGTTAATGATAGAACAATATAGATACTGAAATTGTAATTATGAAAAATAATGAAAATGGCGGATGGGATGTTAAACTGTTTTGCCCGAAGGATGGGCTGTGGATTATTGCTGAAAATGTGAAATTGGATAGATTAAATAATAAATAAAATGTTGTCAATGCAAGATAGAAACAATAAAGATAGAGTTAACATGAATTATGAATTATTTTAGAATAAACTGATTAAATAAATACAAATATGAATTGTATTTGATTGAGTTTAATATAGTATTCAAAAAGGGAAATTTAAGTGATGTTTGAAGAATAAATAAATTTAAAGGAATTTAAGAATTTTTATTCTTAAATCCTATTATATTATTGGTTAAAAATAAAAGGATTTACATATATGCACAATTGATTTTATTTTATGACATTATACAATTGTTTGATAGAATGTAATGGATATTTGAAAATAGAATTTTCAAACAATTATTGAAATATAAAAAAATAAATGAATTTAAGGATTTAGTTCCAAAATTTTATTATCTTAGTAAAATAAATGAAGAATGTTTTTAATAAATAAATCAAGTTAGCCAAATAATTTATAAGGCTCAAAGTTATTAAGGGGCATAAGTGATCAAAGGATTCTGATAAATATTATTTTAAATGAAATCTAGAAAGTTAAATGCCTGTGCATATATGTATATAAATGACCTTAATACATAAAATGCGGCAAATTAATGATTTCATCTAATTATTAAAGTGAATGATAAATTTAATTAGGTGGTAAAGAAATATGAAATATTTAATCAAATGATTTTAATAAGTTAATTGGTTAATGATTTTGATAATTGGATTTAAGTTAAGTGGATTATTTCTTTAATTATTAAAGTAATAAATAAATCCTTAACAATTGATTTACTTTAAAATTATAAATAATAACATTTAATGAAAGTAGAGTATAAATAGATACTGTGAATAAAACAATAATAAAGGACTAAATATGAAATGTTAATTTGATTTAGATTGAAGAAACTTAATAAATTGTTGTGAAAGCCTGATTGATCTGTGGAAATTAACTTCTTGCTTTTAGGTGAGTAATAATATATAATATTTTACCAAATTTATTATAGTATAATTTATTTTATGCATTGTGTTTATTATTTCTAAATTCTTACATACCTAGTATGTGGATGAATGGTTGTGCAATGATAAATACTGTGAATAATTGGTTGTACATGATGATATGTGGTTGTTGTGTGGGAGTTGGAATGATGTGAATCATCTGGATTGAGAGCACGGGTATGGTGAGAATGTCGTCGGTGGGCCATAAGCGGTGGGAGTGGCGCCCCCCCTTGTGCACTCTGGATGATGACACGTGTCATGAAAAAATATTTTCACAAAGAAAAATGTTTTATCTGTTTATGGTTTTGCCCGAATGGGGGTGGGCTCTCTGGGTGCACAAGTCACAGGACCATGAAATCACATAATGTGATATGATGGATATTAAAGCATGCTTGGGGAGAAAATGGTCCTGTTAAGGTGATTTCACTGACTAACAACCACTTGATGCGCATATGATTGCATTTTTTTGTAGATAACATGATTGCCATTGTGTGAATGGAGAATGTTCATTTAGAATGCCTTATGTATCATTGTGTGAATGTGTGAGTTTGGTATTATATGTTATTATTCACTGAGTTTTATACTCACCCATTTCCCCCCTTATCCCTTATGTTATTTCAGGAGATTGTGAATCATTTGGTAAGATTTAGAGCTCTAGCTTTCTTTTCTTTCAAAGTTATGTAAGGATTGTTTAAATGTATAAGATAGAATTATTTAGGATTCTTTATAATTGTATAGTAGTAGAAAATCAACAGTTATGATAAGATTGTATTATTGTAATTATAATGTTAAGCGATTGTAAAATTTTATGGAAACGATTGAGTTGAATGAAATAAGGTCTTTAATAGTTTGAATCATTATAAATATAATGGGCCAACTTGTATAATATTTTTACATGATTAAGGTGTTAAATCAGAGATTATGCTTACTACGGATCTTGATAACCTTAAACTTTTTCAAGCCCTAGTACCGGTCTGGCCCATGAAAACAGGTCGTGACATTAGATTATCATAATTTTAATATATTTAATTTAAATATATAAATTATGCATATTGAATTATTTGAATTTTTTTTATCTATCTACTATTTTGTTGTACATTATCTATACTGAATTATTTATAAAACTTTATATGAAATTATTTAGGATAAAAAATAGTGTTTTAATTATAAATCTAACTAAAATTTAATTAGAAACTTGTAACTATTTTAAATAAATTAATGACATTATAATTTTTATATAACACGACAGTTTAATAAAGTAATCCATGGAAAAATAAATCTAATTATATACTAAACATAATTTATAAATTTGAAATACATATTATTTATAAATTATAAATTAGAAATTAGCAAAATAACTCGCACAAAGCACGGGTCTTCATCTCATTATTATATAAAACAAAAAAAAATCATATAAACAAAAAAAAAAAATCATAAATTAAGGGATTTAGGATATGATTTTGCCATGAATTAAATTTTCAAATAAATTTTATAATATAGTTATAACTTGGGCAGAATCAACGGATTGACCATTTTGTAACATAAATTTGTTCCAAATTTTCGAAACTAATGAACTGAATTTTAATAATTATAAATTATTATTTTAAATCAGTGACCCATCCATCCAGTCTTTTGGGCATGTCAATATATGAATTGAGCCTTTAAACTTTATAAGAAAAATCTACTGACTTGTTCGATTTATAGGATGGCTTATTACATACTTTAATTAATAAAATTATGCATATTGAATACTTCTAACTCATACATTTCTTATATAGGGTATATATCTAACTCAAATTGTGAATTTTAATACGTTTCTAATAACTGTAGTTATTATACAATAAACCAAAATAACAATTTGTTAATAAATAAAACAAAAGCAAAGTACAAGCTCAGACTAGGAAGAAATCTATGGGACCAAAAGGGTAATTACTCCAGCATTTGTGCATCTTTATAAGCATAAAGAGAAAACAGAATCAGCTATTCTATACAACAAAAGCAAAAAATCACCATCCATACTTGGCGTGCGTTTGAGCTTTCGTGAGAAACCCTTTGGCGCGCCGTTCTGCCAATTCCATCTCTTTCTGCTTCATATCAAAGTACAATGAGCCAATCTGATGCTTTCTCTTGTGAAGCTTTGATGGCTTCCCCTTTGTAGAAGTAGGCTTCAAAAGAAAAAAAACAATAATGATCATATTATTCCACAACTGAGTGAAACAGAACAAATAACTAAGAAATTCAGCTACTTCGAGATGGTGCAAATCATCCTAGGGGTTCAATAATCTTATGATAATTTTGCATAGGCCATGACGAATTATGTTCCTTATATCATTAGCCTTAGTAAAAATTATCCTTTATCAAGGATTCAGACTGCTTGCATATACAAATAACAAGTGTTAGCAGAGCAAGACGAATTGGCTTTTAAACCTTTATAGCTGTGAAGCTTCAACAGTTGCACTTGTATATTCTTCTGCCTTTTTATTCATGATGAATAAACAAGTACATGTTACACCAATTTCCTTCCAATTCTCGTTCTAGAAACATTAGGTACATATTCTTTCAAAATAAGAAAACGTAATTTTCATAATAATAGGCTCGAGAAGACTCTACCAGTCTACAGAACACAAATGTTGAAGTAGAAGTATATGAGAAAAAAACAAGTAGAAGCTAAAAGAAAAAGAATTCCGAGAACATACCGATATCAAAAGAATCCAAACTGCAACAAAATATACCTGATAGGAAGGCCCAAAAGCAATTCCAGTTAACTTGACCTGGTCCTCCCTTGGCCGATTCTTTGTCAACTCATCCTGCTTCACCTCAATGACTTCTGCAGGAATATCCTTCCTTCCTCTCTTCCCTAACACTCTCAAAGCACTCTCACTTGGCCCTGTTCTCTCAGGGACAGCTTCTGCTAATTCATCACCCCAAGTATTCCCAAATTGCTGATGATCATTGTAAGTCCCATAGCTGTTATACTTCTCATAACTCCCATAAATAGAACCATGATCCCCAGTGTTAACACTTTGACCAATGTCTTGACTAATTCCTGATTCATGACTACCATAATCTAAATAACTCGCTCCATTTTTATCAGAACCTGATTCATAGCTAAAAGAAGTACCATCATAACTCCCATAATTCCCCATAGTTTGATCTTTCTCTGTCCCAAAACTGCTGGAAACTGAGGTAGGTGTTTTAGTTTCAACAATGGATCTCCTTCCAGATCCTGCAGCTGATGGAAGAACACCCAAGGTTGAGGAGTTCTTGGGAGCAGGAATGCTGGACAAGAACGACTTTACAGATGAAGATTGTGGCAAAGATTCAGATTCCTTTTGCCGTTTTTTCTCCATTTCTCCCTCATCTTCATCATCCAAATCAGAGTGTTTTACATAAGTGAGATTAATGGGTGGCTTGAATTGGACAACCCTTTTGGGAGTAGGGTCCAAGGATGAGATACTTGAGATAGGTTGTTGTGGGGCTTGGGTTTTAGGTTGAGGGAGGAAAGAGAAAAGAGAAGAGGATTTGGAGGGGGGTTTTGAATCATTTTCATCTTCCTCAATGTTATAATTGTCACCATGATTATCATGGTGCATTATGCCTGTAGACAATTGATGTTTAGGTTGGGGAATGACAGAGAACAACAAAGACGATTTAGGCTGTGGGAGGGAAGAGAAATGAGATGACGATGGGGTTGTTTTAGGGAAAGAGACAGAGTTTTGGTGTTGGTTTTCTTCTTCATCATCTGAAGAGGCATAGTTGGCTAGCAAGGAGTCCATAACACTGACAAATAATAGGATGAACAATGTGGAGGATAGTTTGGATATTTGCTATTGCAAAGTAGTTAGACTTGGATCAAATTTGTAGAAGACTGCAGACAGTTTGGATTCCTTCAAAGAAATAAAAGAAGATCAGAATGAATTAAATTGCATCACAATCTTCATGATTTGCATATAACAAATCATATAACAACATTTTTTTAGAAATTACGAGTCCATTCCACGAAGAGGGAAAGTGAGAAATAATCTAATGATGAAAATGCCTTTAATTGGTTCTGAAGTTACAATTGTCCTCTATACCATGTCTTATCTAGCATGAAAACAAATTACATTCACTTGCTGAAAAAGAGAATCCTTACGTACACTAACTAAAACATTAGATAAGCATGAAGGAGAATTTTATGACAACAGATTTTTACAAGCAAAACTTTAATTTATCAACAACCATTTTTGAAAATATGTTTTGTTTTAATCTTAGGTTATGTTTGCTAGAACATAATTTAATGTAATCAAGGTTGGAATGGAATGAAATAAGTAATGCAATGAAACGTAATTAACATTCCATTACTACGTTTAATTGCAATTAAAAAATAATTATCAAATGTAATTATCAATACATTCCATTCCATTACTATGTTCATGTTAAGGGAAAAATATTTTTTTAATCCTTGAGGTTTTACAAACTCATTCCCGTATTTTTAACAATTGGTTATCTAGTCCCAAGGTTTGGATCTATCTCATTAAATGGTCCTTTCATTCACAATAATATGTCTTTTCTGTTAAATGAAACTAAAACACAAGAGAGAGGAGAGACAAAATATTTTGAAACGACAAATGCTACCCTCAATGAGATGAGATAGAAAGATATATTAAAATGAAAAGATGAAATTATCCCTTATAAAAATTAATTTTTTATTCTTTTCTTTTTATTTCATATTTGTCTCTCTCCATAACTAATCCCACTCCATCTCCAATAATTGTTATCACTCAAGGATGGAGGCAAAAATAATCCTTGCTGATGTATAGGGATAATTGTAGGAAGAAAGCACCTTCCCAGACCCTTGAAGCAAAGTAATAATTAGGGGTGTCAAAATAGGTCTTGACACGGGAACACGATTCCCCTAACACAGAAACTAAAAAGATTAGAGTAGAGTCTAAATGAGTTTGCGTCGTAAATGGCTAACCTATATACAATGGTGATGTGGTGGCAGTAAAGAGAGTAAGAGCATGCCAAAAATTCCAAGCTTTATGTCGAAGCAAGGCGAAGAGAGAAGATTTGTCTTTTAGCTATAGGGTATTTTTGATTTTAGCCTCATTTAACCAAAAAAAAAATTTTTTTTTTGACAAAATGACCATTTAGTGAGAGGAACCAAGCCTCAAGGACTAAAAACCCAATAGTCAAAACTATAAGGACAAGTTAATTAATTTTGTAAAACCTCAGGGACGGAAAAAATATTTTCCTTGTTTTAATTAACAATGTAATTAATAAAATGACCACTCTACCACAACACCACTTCCATTCAACCACTCCCACTAACACCACCACTACCGCCATTGCACCGCTCCCCCCACTCCACCACCATAGAAGGCCATCAACTTATTGACATTTTTTGAAAACAGACAAACAAACATAATTAATGAAAAATGTAAAAAAAGGAAATTCATCCATGAGTAGTCAAGACCTATTCATTCCCAGTTGTGCTTATTATTGCTGTTGCCGACACCACAACGTCGAGGACATAAATTACTTCAGTCAAATTAGAAAGCAAAATTAAAAAAGGAAACATAGAGATAGATAATCGTTTCACATATGTTGAGCAATAATTGAATAAAGGACAATAATTATAAAACGCAAAACATCACATAAGTTTAGCAATAAATTTTGATTGAAGTATACTGCTACGTGTTGTTTAAAGTGATCTTGACGTTAACACTAGCTTAAGGAAATTATGAAGCAAAAAGAGTAGCAGTTTTGTAATCAAATAATCACAAATAGGACATAGAGCTTCTGTAGCAACATTGAAGGAAAGACAATAGGCTTGCTTTGATGGAACAATTTTAGATTGGACTCCCCAAAAAGAAGTTAGATATTGCAATTTTACTTTCTTTAATACCCTTCAACCAGTATCTACTAACTTACACCCAAATGCAACCACAACGATAGAAGCTCTAGTAACAGGACTACAAGCATATCAAAACTAAAATATATGGGCAAACAAAGGTTGCTATCAGTGTTCTCTGGGTAATATTTGGATGTCCTATTTCTTCAAAATACTAGCATGAGAATAAAACAATTGAAAGATAATAGAAAGGACAAAAAATATCACTGGATATGATGGATCCTGCACTACTATTGTCACGCTGGAGCCCTAAAGCAGCTGTAATTATGTAAAAAATCATATTTCAGTATTTAAAGCGAGCTCTGTTTAATAAAACACTACAGCTTATTTCCAGTTGCAGGTGGAGGTTATAGAACTTATCAAAATATAAATGTCAAAACAGAAGAAGAAAAGGTTAAATAATTAGATACCTGAAGTTGCAATATCACACTGTGAACCTTCTGACATCAAAGCTCCTGTCTTTCACCTGCAATCATTATAAAGACTAATGCAATCATTATATATTCTTTCAATCTTTTATGCAATCAATCATTGTTTACATTCAGGTATGATGGTGTTGCAACCAATGGACTTGGTTGATCTCAAAGTCAACTGAGTAAAAAAAATAAACCTTTTTGGATATCTGTGATGATATATTTGTTACTATCCAATCCTGCTGTCAATTTTTACAGGTTAAAAGCAAGACCAGCCAAATTGACTAGAGGTGTTACAGCCGGATGATACTTAAATTACCAATGCCTTGACAAAATATATAAAATAGACAATAAGAGACAACCTCACTTTATATTAAATCAAACTGATGAATCTATTATAACTGCAGATAACGTAGCATCACAAAATTAGAAACAATTCTGAAAGGCACAAGATACCATTTCATTTCGAGAAACAGTGGAAGAAATAATTGCATAACAAGAGAATTATTAAAACCCACGACAGATTATGAAATGAATGTCAGAAGGTACAGAAAGTGAAAGCAACCAAAAGGACAGGATTTGCCTACTAGTCCTTGAGTAAGCAAATCAAAATTCAAAGACTCTTTGTCAGTCGCTCATTAAATAAAAAAGTGACTAACAGCAAACCCATGCTGCCAGGCCTGTTCCTATATTTCCAAATCAGTTTCCTTCCTAAATGGTTAACATTGCCATGTTTTTGAAACAGAGACAAAACCCAATAAATTAAATACCCTCAATCCAAGGCTTGTTAAATTTGGTAATGATCACATAATTTAGATTCAGATTATTAATATTATTTTCTCTTTTTTTTTTTTTCAATTACAAATCTCCTAATCCTTGTATAGATAGTTTATCCTAGTGTACATAGGAGACATTTCAAATAGAACTGTTACACCATAATCAATCCATTGATTGCCTAACCACTTCTTTCTCATAATGTAGCAAATCCTGTTTTGGCAGTTTATCAAATATACACCTAAACTATTTACATTTATATCACTTTCATTTGCATATCATCTGTTAGAGAAGTTGCATAACACTATCATTTGCATATCAACTACTTAATGAAGATCAAAGTGGGTTAATAAAAACAGAAACAATTTCAAAAATAAAAAATAATCAGCATGTTTAAACAAATGATCTCAGCCATTGTACCATTTAAATGATCGCAATAAGGTAGAGCTCTAAACCAACAAAAAAATGAAAACAATATGAAAGCTAAACTAGTTTCTGAACTGAGCTTTCTGTTTCAGTTTATTTAATCTCTTTTTAAGAATTTGATTAGGGAAAATTAGAGCAGTTGCAATGACTAAAAATCAAACAACTCTTTTAGAAAATTCTGAAATTGAATCCTTATCCTATAGTAATCCAACTAATAGTTAGCAATTGAAATGTAGCTAGCAGAATTTATCCAGTCATGAGTTTACTTCAACTCAAATAACATAAAAACATTACTGTGGTAGCTGCCATTTCAAGAGCTCTCATCTTTGTAATCAAAACATATCCATTTCCATGTAACTTATTCATTTCCATGAAAGAACAGATATGCAACTTCGTATTCCATCTCATGATTATAAAAATTATAAAAATAGATGATTGTTTGTTGCCATATCAAAGAAAATCAAAGTTCTTTGTTTAAAACTCATAATTTATATGCTATCTTATCCATTTCCTAACAAGAATTTAATATAAGACATCATTTCCTTCCTATCATAGTAAGAACCCAAGCAAATAATCATCTAATTGCTGCCATCTTAAAGTATTATCAATTACTTTATCAAATTTCTTAATAAACTACTCATTATCGTCTGGCAAACTTAGTTCATAACTTTAATTTGTAGTTTAATTCAAGATTTCTGCATTTTTTATAGACAGCACTGGGGAACCCTAACTACAGAAATCTTGAAATTATGCGATTTAATTTACAAACTATTCAATTGAATTCGTAGAATTGATGGGGAAAAGTAGAAATCGGCTTACCCAGTAACAGATTGCGTCGGAAATTACATATTCCGGTCAAGCGATCGGAAAAATGCAGCTCTTTCTTTTAACTCGTTATTGCGTCACTACTGGACCGGAGAACGGAGAGGATAGCAACCGTAGAAGGGGGTTGGAGTCGGCCGGTTGAGCTGGAGTCCCGGGAAAAAGCAAGGGGAGACGGGAATCGCGCTGTCCCGATCGGAAACAAATCGCAGCGTCTCCTGCGATACCTGTGCCCGCCGGAAACGAAGTAGAGAAGGAGAGGATGGCAGAGAGGCGACGGCTGCAGGAGGAGTCGGCGACAGCCGGACCGAGTGGTTAAGGGCGGTGAACGGAAAAAGAAAGGGAAGGGGGCTGTGGTCTGATCGGGAGGAGAAGAGAGAATGGGGTGGGAATTTTTGGGGAATTTCTTGATTTCTATAATTTTCTCATTGGTTAATTGGTTAATAGGTGGTGTGGATCGATTTGAGTCTGATTTGGCCCAAATCATGGTTTTAGCTTGGTTTTTCAATTGATTTACAGGTTTTTCAGAGCGTTTAGTTTAATTTAGGTTTGGTTTAGTTACATAAAAATATATTTGTATTAAAATTTTGCTAAATAAATTTATAGGGTATTAATTTATTTGTTTCCAATATAATAATATTCTATAATATTATTGGCTTAAAATAGATATTTTTTAAATAAAAATTTTGAAAATAATATTCTAATTGTTTCATAAACTAGTCGAATAATTGCGCTTTGCGCGCGAGTATTTAAATATTATTTTAATAAATTATCATAGTTAATTATATTATTATTTGAGAAAATAATTAATAGGTCCCTAAAGTTTAACCAAACTATCTAACTCGTCCTCACATTTTTTCAATATTAATTCACAATCTTTGAGATTTGGTTCCATTAAACTACCAAGTTCTTCCATCTATTATTTTTCCAATTTGCCGTTAAAATTTATGAGCAGACGAAAATAACCTCATTTTTTGCATTGAAAATGACAATTATATCCTATGGTACTTAATCGATCGAAGTGGAGGGAAAGTGAAAAGTCATTCTCCCCTATTGTCGAGAACTAACAACTTCCTTAGTTCACCAAACATAGCTCACCAAGCCGCAAATTGCATCGGAGGTGACCTATTTAGTGCCATATTCTGCTGCCTCCCTTTGATCTCTCGCAAACCGCTCTGAACCGACAATGGAGGAGAGGAGGAAAAGAGATACTGGAGATGAAACAACTGGCTGGTGGAGGAGCGATATTGCCGGTGATGCAAAGGAAGTGGATATCAGCCTGATTTGCTCGCCTCCACATGTCGACAGTTAAAACGGAAGGAGGAAAGTGAGGAATCGAGCAATGCACAGCATAAGAGGAGGAGATGGTCAATCTGATCTAAGTGGAGACGCCGAAAAATCGAGGGAGGACAGAGGTGCGACTTTCTCGATTGGGATAAGTTCGTCGCCTCTTGCGATTACCACACCGACTGGAAACAGCAACGAGAGGGAGAGAGCAATGATGGAACGATGACGACGGAAAGAGAGCAGTGTCAACTAGTAAGAGACAGTAATGAGAGGGAGAGAGAGCGATGATGGAACGATGACGACGGGAAGAGAGCGGTGTCAACAGTTTCCCTCCACTTGGATCCATTAAGTAACATAGGGTATGATTGTGATTTCCAGTGCAAAAATGAGGTTTTTTTTGTCTGTTTACAAATTTCAATAATAAAATTGGAGAAAACATGGATGGAAGGACTTAGTAGTTTAACGGAACTTCTTCAAACCTCAAGGACCTATTAATTATTTTTCCTTATTATTTTTAATAAACTATCATGAATTATCAAATATTTAGAAAGAACAACAAAACTATGTTTGAAATAAATCAGTAATAGTAAATATTGATTTGTTAATAAAGAAGATTATAACATTATTTGCAATAGTAAATATTGATTGTTAATAATAAATCAGTAATGAGGAAAGGGTTGTAAATTCTACTACCTCTGTTTCATATTACTTGTCACATTTAAAATATCACACTTCTTAAAAAAACCATTAAATTTATTTAAATCACAATAAATTATTAAGTAATTTGACTATATTACTCTTCATTTAATATTAATTCTCTAAAAAAACCATTAAATTGAAATAGTAATTATTAGTCATATACAAAAGGTTAATATATATAAAAATATTTATTATTTATTAAAACCACAAATGTGACAAGTATTTTGAAACAACTTGTTTTCACAAATGTAACAAGTATTATGGAACAGATATAGTATATAATATAATGGATGTCCATATCCATAAGTTATGTCTTTTAGAATAAATGGTTATGTCATTTGGGATGAAGTGTTATATTTTTTAGAGTAAGGTCATGTCTTTTAAACATGACTTTTTATATCCCATAAATAGTCCATTAATCTTATGGATTGGGTAACTAAAATCCTAATACAAGTTCTCTCTACTCTCTCTTCTTCTATCTAGTACATTTCTATATATATTCTCTATTTTATAATACTATATCAACACGAGGCTTTACCTTCTTGAGCATCTATTTTGAATTAAAATTTAAGGTAAAATAAATTTTACTTCTTTCTTTCTTCTCTATGGCAAACCTTTCAAAATTTGAATTTGTTGTCCTTGACATTTCGAGCAAGAATCATCTGTTATGGATATTGGAGGCAAAAATTCACTTAGATACAATGGGTCTTAGAGACAACATCAAAAATGAAAATTGAGCATCTAAACAAGACTGTGCCAAAGCAATGATTTTTCTTCACCACCACCACGATGAAGGATTGAAATTGAATATCTAATCATTAAAGATCCTCTTATCTTGTAAAATAATCTAAAAGAAAGATATGATCATAAAAAAATGATTGTTCTTCCAAAAGCAAGGTATAATTAGATGCACTTGAGGCTACAAGATTTCGAAACAATTAGTGAGTATAATTCTGCTATGTTTAGAATAACTTCTTAATTAAACTGTGGGGAGAAAATATTACTGATAAAGATATATTAGAGAAAATGTTCGCCACTTTTCATGCCTCGAATTTGCTCCAACAGCAGCAATATCAAGAGAAGAACTTTCAAAAATATTTTGAAATGATTCCATGCTTTCTTGTGGCTGAGCAAAATAATAAAATATTAATGAAAAATTATGAAAGTAGACCGACTGGCTCTATCATATTCCCTGAAGTGAATGAGGTTTCTGCTTACTACTCTAATTATGGAAAAGATCGTTGTCTAAGTGTAGTCATGGTCGACAAAGAAATATATATTACAATCATAATGATCATACTCGTACTTCATCAAATTCTCACCACCAGAAGTGGAAAAAGAAATATGAGAAATAAGAAATAATATCATCTAATAAATTAAGAGAACTTATGCTTTAGATGTGTTGTAAAGAGGCATTAGTCTCGTATTTGTCGTATGCCAAAATATTTAGTTATCTTTATTGAGCATCACTAAAAAATAAAGACAAAAATGCATAAATAAATTTTGTTTTAAATGCTAATGATGCTGAATTGATTTAACTCATCTAGATGTGGTAAATTTTTTTAGACACCCTAAGGGCAAGATTGATCTTTTGATTGGTGATATAATTGCTAGTTAATTATTAAATATTTTTATGTGTATTTAGCTTTATGTTAGTATTGACAAGTAATTTCTTAAATTTTTACTTTTTATCATGTAATATAAATAATGTTATATGTTTTATTTTATTATGTTAAAGTTTTTATATAATTTTACTTCATATATTTCTAATATTATGTATCAACTTTCTTTTGAAGATAGTATGGATATTCCAAAATTTTCATTTGGATTAAAATTCAATGACGAAGATATGAGTCTAATTGATAATGCTACTACGCATACTATATTGAAAAATAGAAAATATTTTTCTCATTTGCTTATAGAAAAAGCAAGTGTTAATACAATATCTCATAGTACAAATTTAATTGAAGGCTCTGGAAGAGCCACCATATTTCTACATAAGGGAACAAAATTTGTTATATGTGATGCATTGTTTTCTTCCAAATCTCAAAGAAATTTACTAAGTTTCAAAGTTATCCGCAGAAATGGATACCATATTAAGACAATAGATGAAAATGAATGTCAAATATCTTTGTATTACTGATAATGTCTCAGGAAAGAAATGTGTATTGGAAAAACTACCTACTTTATCATCTAACTTGTACTATACAAAAATTAGTGCAATTGAGACATATTCTATAGTATATCAGAAGTTTATTGATCCAAATATTTTCATACTTTGGCATAATCAATTGGGACATCCTGAATCCATAATGAAGAGAAAAATAATTAATAATTCATATGGTTATCCTTTGAAGAACTAGAAGATTCTTACGAATGACAATTTTTCTTGTGCTACTTGTTATCAAGGCAAATTAATTATTAGACCATCACTAACCAAGGTTAGAAATGAATCATTTGCATTTTTAGAACATACCCATGCGGATATTTATTGACCTATACATCCACCTAGTGGACAATTTAGATATTTTATGGTCCTAATAGATGAATCTTCAAGATGGTCTCATTTGTGCTTATTATCATCTCGCAACTTGGCATTTGTGAGATTACTTGCACAAATAATTTGATTACGAGATCAGTTTTTAGATCATCCAATTAAATCTATTTGCCTTGATAATACTACATAATTCTCATCTCGTGCTTTTAATGAATATTATTTATCAATTGGAATAACTATTGAACATCTCGTAGCACATGTTCATACACTAAGTGGCCTATTAGAGTCATTTATTAAACGTCTCCAATTGATTGCAAGACCATTGCTTATGAAAATAAAATTATCAACTTTTGTTTGGGGTCGTGCTATTCTTCATGCAGTAGTACTTGTTTGTCTTAGGCCAACAAATTATCATCAATACTCCCTATTACAATTGGCTTTTGGTCATGAATCCAATATCTCTTATATATGATTTTTGGGTGTGCTGTATATGTGCTAATAGCATCACCATAACATACCAAAATGGATCCTCAAAGAAGGTTAGGAATATATGTTGTGTATGAATCACCCTCTATTATTTGTTACCTTGAACCATTGATATGAGATTTATTTACAACTTGTTTTGCTGACTGTCGATTTGATGAAACAATTTCTCTAGAATTGGGGGGAGAGGAAAAAGAAATAAAAAGGGAACTTGAATGGAAAGTCTCATCTTTATATCATCTTGATCCTTGTGCAGTTATATGTGAGCAAGAGCTTGAAAAGATCATCAATTTGCAAAGAATAGTTAATCAAATGCCAGATGCATTTACTGATTCTAAATGAATAGCCAAATCATATATTCCAGCTACTAATGTTCTTGTTCGAATTGATGTCCCTACATGACCATCCACTAGTGCTATTGTTAATGAATCTAATGTACACCAGAAGTGTGGTAGACCACTGGGTTCTAAAGATAAAAATCCTAGAAATAAGAAAACATTAAATAATCCTAGTAGTAGTATTGAAGAATCAAATAAAATGGATTAAGATATTATTATTCATGATGATATTCCTAAAGAGAATCATTTACATGAACATCAAGAAAATGAGAAAAAATCAATAAATTTTCTCAGTATAGGAAGAAATCTAAATTGAGTGACAACGGTAATTGATGATATTTTTACTTATAATGTTGCACTTGATGTTATGAAAGATAGTAAAGATATTTAGTCTCAATCTATTAAAGAATGTCAACAAAAGCATGATTGGCTAGAATGGAAATATGCAATTTAATATGAATTAAGTTCACTTGCTAAACATGAAGTTTTTAGACCAAAGGTATGAAACTGATTGGATACAAATGGGTCTTTGTACGAAAGCCAAATGAGCATAATATTACAAGGTATAAAGCACACCTTGTGGCACAAGGATTTCCACAAAGACCTGGTATTGATTATAAGGAAACATATTCTCCTATTATGGATGCAATTACTTTTCGGTACCTTATTAGTTTAACAGTGCATAAAAAACTTGAAATGCATTTAATGGATGTTGTTACAACCTATCTATATGGCTCACTTGATAATGATATTTATATGAAAATCCATAAAGGATTTAAAATGCCTAAAACATATAAGTCAAATTCCAAAGAATTATATTCAATTAAATTACAAAGATCTTTGTATAGATTAAAATGATCTGGGCGTATGTGGTACAATGGCCTCAGTACATATCTGATAAAGGAAAGT
Organism: Jatropha podagrica; assembly: GCA_947857235.1. NCBI lineage: Eukaryota > Viridiplantae > Streptophyta > Magnoliopsida > Malpighiales > Euphorbiaceae > Jatropha > Jatropha podagrica. The sequence continues at coordinate 30,215 of CANUEP010054516.1, read as the reverse complement.
TATATAAATGACCCAATTTATCCATGTGTTTTTACCAAAAGATCAACATCTGAATTTGTTATTATTATTGTATATGTTGATGATATAAATCTCATTGGAACTCCAGTAGAGCTCCAAAATGCAGTTAAATATTTAAAACAAGAATTTGAAATGAAAGGCTTGGGGAAGACAAAATTTTATCTCGATTTACAGACTAAAAATTTACCAAAAAGAATTTTAATTCATTAGTTTGCCTATATAGAAAAGATTTTAAAATGATTTTGTATGGATAAATCTCATCCATTAACCAGTCCAATGGTTGTTCGATAACTTGATGTAAATAAATATCCATTTCGACCTCCAAAAAAAGATGAGGAACTTCTTGGTCCCGCAGTATCATATCCAAATGTGATTGGTCCATTTATGTATCTTGTCAATACTACGAGACCAGATATACCATTTTCTATTAATTTGCTTGCAAGATTTAGTTTTACTCCTACTCGAAGGCACTGATTTAGTTTTACTCCTACTCGAAGGCACTAGAATGGGATCAAGCATATCTTGAGATATTTAAAAGGGACAATTGATATGGGTTACTTTATTTCAATGAATCTAGTACAAAGTTAATTGGTTATATGGATGCAAAGTATTTATCTAATCCGCACAAAATAATATCTCAAACAGGCTATTTGTTTACTTATGGGGGTATAGTTATATATCGATTTACAACTGCTACTTTCGAAAATCATGCAAAAATAATATCTATTCATGAAGCAAGTCGAGAATGCATTTAGTTGAGACCCATGATTCATTTTATTCGAGAAAAATATGATTTATCTTGCAAAAATATACCCACAGTGTTATATGAAGATAATGCAACTTGCATAGTCCAGTTAAAAAGAGGATTCATTAAGGGAGATAGAACAAAACATATATTATCAAAGTTCTTTTTCACATATGATCTTTAGAAGAATAGTGATACTAATGTACAGTAGATTCGTTCAAGTGACAATATGGCAAATTTATTTACCAAGTCCCTACCAACTTCAACATTCAAGGAAATGATATACAATATTGGTATGCATCAACTTAATGTTCTAAAAACAGACCTTCATAAGGGGGAGAAATAAATTTTTAATGCATAAAAAATACTGTATTCTTTTTTCTTCACTAGGATTTTTTTCCCATTGGATTTTTTCATAGAAAAGCTTTAACGAGGTGTATTCTTTGTGTAATGGACATCCAAGGGATGGTGTTATAAATACTATATAATAAAATTAATGTCCATAAATTTATTAAAATATTCTATTTATCCAAAAGTTATGTGTCACGGCCCGAAATCGTGGGCCAAACTGTTACTAGGACTTAGGTAAGCTTAAAGCCTCCGAGGCCTGTAGTAAGCCTAAACCAAATAACACAACTGTTCTTTAATAATAATGAGTCCATGCAATATTTACATATACTGATCCAGTAGCCATATGACCTCGACCTAATGTTAAATTTCTCAAATAATATGTAGATAGGCTCAATAAAATGTGTCTCAACGACAACACGACTACTGTTCATACATGCAACCAAATAAGTAATTTAATACAATTCATAATTTCACAAATTAACATACCTAACAATGGAACCTGATCAAATGCTCAATCCTAAAGCTGCGAAGTTCAAAACAATTCAGGGTAGAGAAAGCATCAAGTGCCAATAAATTAATTTAAATAATTGCACAAATATAGTAATGTGCTTTTATAGCCCTGTGAGGTCTACGAAGCTGTAGCCATCTTTGAACAGAGTCTTACTTCCTGGAAAGTTAGGTGAGAAGGGGGGGTGAGTTTTGCAACTTAGTGAATAATAATATATAATACAAAACCCAAGCAATCAAAGAAAATGACCTTAGAAACTTCTAATTGAGCATTCATCAGTTATGCAATGTCAATCATAGCACCCATAAGTAACAACATCCATAATGCACATCAAGTGGTCGTTGGTCAGTGAAATCACCTAAACAGAACTATGTTCTCTCCAAGCATGCTTTAATATTCATAATATCATATCATATAATCTCATGGTCCTATGACTTGTGTACCCAGGGAGTCTACTCCCATTCGAGCAAAAATATAATCAGATAAAAATATTTTTTTATAAAACAATTTTCATTAATAAAGATATTTTTTCATGACACATGTCATAATCCAGAGTGCACAAGGAGGCGCCACTCATACCGCTTACAGCTCATTGACAGCATTCTCACCATGCCCATGCTCTCAATCCTAGGTGATTCATGTCTTTTCAACTCCTACAGAACAATCACATCATATTAAATATAACAACCAATCATAGAATTATTAATGCAGATCCATATATAAATAAATATATCATTTAATTAGTTAAAAATAAGTAAATGCAAGATTTAAAATAAGTTATACATTCATGAATTTGGTATGCATTATATATTATTACTCACAGTGAAGGTAGGATTTTCAATCCTAGTTTGGGTTTTGACTTGGAGGGCAATAGACGAGCTCAGACAATCTAACAAATTTAAAAATATAAGAAAATAATTTCATTAGATAATTGACCAAATAAAATAAAAAATTAGAAAATCAATCCAATAGTTCATACCCTATTCTAACTACTATAAATTATATAGACTCCGTTTATCCACCTGTTCCAATATCCATAATTTCAATCATTCTATTATAATCGTCCAAATAATCTAATTCACCACCATTATAATAATTCATATAGCACCATTCTAATTTTAAAATAAATATTATCTTTCCACTAACAAATTTCAGCTTAATTTCACCCATGGTACCTCAACTATACCCCTTATTACAGTGTCATTTCTAAGTTTTGATTTGTTACGCAAATATATATGAACTTTAATCGACATTACACGAAAATACATCTGTTACCTTTGCCGTTGAAAATTTGACGAAATTCCTACGTGGAAAAAAGAGAATGTGCGTGTCAGCTTTTTTTGGCAATTTGTCCCAAAAGCATCATGTCTCCCCACAACAATGCAATATTCATTGCAACCCAAACTAACTAAGCAAGCCGAACGCTATGAGGAGATGGTCCAGTTCATGGAAAAGCTCATCATTTCCTCAACTCTGGCCTTTGAGCTTACCGTTGACGAGCGAGATCTTCTCTCTATAGCCTACAAAAGCGTAATCAAATCTCTTCGCACTACTTGGAGGATTGTGTCATCAATTGAACAGAAGGAGAGTCACAAGAATGAGGAGCACATTGCGCTTGTGGAAGGTATAGATCGAACATTGAGACTGAGTTATCAGCTGTTTGCGCCAGGATTTTGAAGAATCTAGACTTTAATTTGATTTCATCGGTAACGGCGAGTGAATCCAAGGTGTTTTACTTGAAGATAAAGGGAGATTATCATAGGTACTTGGCAAAGTTTAAAGTTGGGGATTTTGAAAAATCTGGACTCTAATTTGATTTCGTTGGTGAAGTTTAAACTATTAGGCTCATGAACCTCAGTGGATTGGGTCATAATGTTTATTGTATTCTCTATTGGATTTGCAGGTTGTTCATGCTGCATGTTTACAAACTGGTCTTTCTGGTTTGCGCTGGCTTCATCTCTTTTTTCTTCTTCTCTTTGAGAATTACCTGTCTTGGCATTACATCTACCAAAAAGCTTCCTCCATTCCACACAGCGGCTGAATCCTTGAATATTTGGAAAACCGCATGCAATTCATAAGATAAGAAGATTGGGACTGTCAATGCCATGGTTGCCACGGTAAATATTCCTTGCAACAAAATGTACATCAACAATTGATTCTGATCGCCAAGCAAATGACTTAATGAGTTTAAGGGGAAAAAAACTTACTAGACAGTGTGATGTGGCACATCTTTTTTACTGACATGCCCATTCTCTTTCTTCCACATAGGAATTCCATTAAATTCCTAACGGCAAAGCTAACAGATGTACTTTCATGTAATGTCGATTAAAGTTCACATATATTTGAGTAACAAAGCAAAACTTAGGAACGACACTATAATAAGGGGTATAGTTGAGGTACCATAGGTGATATTAAGCCAACAAATTTCCTTTTCACTTAATTTATTTTTAGTCTCCAAATACTTGTCAATTGTATAATTCATTTAGCTTATTGATCCTTGATCCTTAATAATCATAAAAATATATAGCCATTTTTAATAACAAAACCCTTAATTCTAACCAACCTCAAAAATATAATTATATTCCTACAATAATTCATTCTCATTTATTGTCTAATTTCAATTTGTTAATCCAAACAAAAATACACCAATAATTTTATCATTTAATTCACAACATATAATTAATCAATCCTACCAAAAATACATTCAATATGTACCTCATTATAATTATTAAATTTATCAGTTAATTTATTTAATAACACAAACTGCTTTTATTACTTGAATATTTTCTACCTAAACTCATATTCACTCCTATATTTTTATTTTCTACCTAGGATCGGGACTAGATCGCACAAATCGGGACCGAATTGCACAGATCAAGACTGAGTTGGTGGCACGAGGAAGGCGAGGGACGGTTGCTGACGCGGGTGAGGCTCGTTGAGATCAAGCAAATCGAGCAAAAAGGAGGAGATGGCGACGGTGACGAGTCACTGTTACGACAATGGAAGTCAGAGGAGTTGGAGGTGGTGTTGGACTCATCGAATTTGAGCAGATCATGGTCGATCAAGTGCTTCAACACTGGGAGGAGACTGAGCTCCAGTTTATCTTCTTCTTCTTCTATCTATTACATTTCTATATATTCTCTATTTCTTATATTTCATAATAGAAAGCATATATATAGATTAGTTTTTATATTATCTCAAAATAAATTTATCTAATTAAAATAATTAGATAAGTGACGGAAAAAAAATTCAATAATGACATATAGTTTTTGTAAAAAAAGAGAAAGAAAGTTATAATTATCTTGTTAAATTTTATTTTCGAATATATTTTTCACAAAATAGATAGGATAAAAGCTAATATTATTGATTATAAATTTATTTTAAATTTAAAAAATAAATATACATTAATTTATAAAAAAATTATTCTATTAATATGCAAATATAATTAGAAAAAATTATTAATTGATGTTTTGTAGTTTTTGAAAGAAAAGAAAACGAGGCTTATATATCTAGTTATTTAGATATGTATTTAAAAATAAATAACTACTTTCGTAAAAAGAAATAAAAAATTTGCAAAATAGATAAGATAAAAATAAATAAGGATTACAAACTGTTAGGCTGCAAATTGAAGTCAACAGCACATGCAAATCACGGTGGTCGTAGCAAAGGAGCTATTAACTAAAAAATTAACTACAAATAACGCTGAAATCTAACTGGAGAATAAGAAATTGGCTAAAAAATAATCTATAAATTGAATAAATAACTATAATCTTCTGAAGACAACATAAAAGTAACATGTATATGTTCATGAGTGAAATGACCCGTAAATTTATTTTTAAAGAATTTTCATTTAAATTTAATCGTAAACTCTAACCAATAAAATTAATCAGAAAATAATATTTTATGCTAAGAATCGAAGCTGAAAATCAAATTTAAATAGTCAAACTCAATTGAAAAATCAACCTTAAATGAACCTAAATCAAATAATGGAAAAGAAAATGAAAAAGAAGAAAAGAAATAAAGTAAAAATTAAAAGAAAAAAACAAATGATGGAAAAGAAAAGAAAATGAAAGAAAATAGAACAAAAAAAACACAAAAACTCTCTCTCCGCGCTCTCTCGCATGACACTGATGCCCTTCCCCTTCGTCCCATTGTTCTCTAGCCACCGGCCACCAAATCCGACAATTAAGTACTCCAAAATCATCACAAGGATCATGATTCTGATTTTGGTTCACGCAATTTGTTGTTTGCTTAAAAGAGATTAAAGCTAGAAGCTCATGACACAGATTTTATTTTTTGGCAATATACGTCGTTTCTGACAAGCCCTACGCTCGAGGTTAGTACTAAAAGACTCCAATCCTTATCCTCTTTCATTTGATGGCTTTCTTATCAATTTTTATTACTGGTATCGTAAAAACTAAAACGGTGAGCATAAACCTTTTTAGTTGACTTTCTGCCAAATAGTCCACACCCATGTTTAAATGACCACATATTAGTGACTCTCTCATCATAGAAAACAAATCGATGTATAGTTTGTAATTTTTGGATGCAGTTGCATTTTTTAGCCACCATACACAGCGGTGCCGGTGGTGGTCAAGTCACTGGCCGACGAGTCTTTAGCAAGACCCTAGAAGGCAGAATCACAGTTTTCACACACTAAACCTAAATTCAAAGTCTGATTTTTTATCAGTATACTTTAAGATTCAATTCATTAAAATTCAGTGTAAATTCTAAAATGAAAATTAATTAAGTAGTTTCGATTAAATCGGCTAGATATGTAACATCCGCACCAAATAAGGTGCTAACTTGAGATGTTAACTTATCTTAAGCGAATCTCACATCGGCTAAGCACAAGGTGTAAGTGAAATACATAAGAATGGACAACCCTTACGCTATGTTTGGATGGAAGGTACTTAGTGGGTTTGGAGAGTAAAGTAAGGTTAGGGGACGTTGTTTGGTTGTTTGGGAAGAAGGTTTGAGGGAGAGGATGGTTTTTTGAAGGACTTTTGAAGCTTATTTGAAGGATTGGAAACCCACCTAAACACCCAAATTTTAAACCCACCGAATTGGGGTGTAAGGATGGGTTAAAAAATTTAATTTTCAAGTTTATCTTTAGCTATATTTAAAAATCAAAGATTATCCTTATTGTTTATATTCTATTTAAGTAGTTGTTTTCTTTATTTCTATCATATTCTTTCTCTTCTTCACATTTTGCACCATGGTTGTCACCAAACATAGATCACAACTTCATTATTGCCGCCAACAATAGATTATTTGCTACTCAACTTACATAATTCATAGACAATCTTTTGCCTTCAAGATAATTACTTTCTTTCCCTTTATTGTTCTATAACATCAATGCTTCAAATCATGTAACCTTTATTTAGCTTTCATTTGTTAAAATTTATTTTAGTTAATTAATTAGTTATTATGTGTTGGGTTTGATGGTTTGACGTTTAAAAATTTAGGTGGGTTGGGGGCTAAATTTTAGGTTTCTCTTTTATTAATTAAAAAAAATCATATATGAACAACATGATTCTATCAAAAAAATTTCTATTAATTTGTTTTTCTACCTTTCATTTTCTAATATCTATGCATATTCATGGTGATTTTCAAAGTCAATTTCTTATTGACAAATCACTCAATTCAATATATCAATTATTGCTTATGTGGCCATTGTTTCTAGCTATTGTAATCAACTTATTTTTGCATTCTTTGCTTTTTTTTATTTTATAATTTCTTCCTATGCCTGCAAATCAAAATTATATAAGTCTTCACTAAAAAAAAATTATACAAATTCAAATCTATTTTTTTATTCTAAAAAGTATTTCCAATTAAGTTATAACTATAATTAGTTACTCAACTAACATTCATCTTTTGTTCATATGATTTGATTTTTAATAGTATATGGCTTATTATATGCTGAAATTTGTTCATTTAAGCTTTATTTGATTTTAATGCTTATTGAGATAGTGAATGAAATTTACTTTGTGTTGTATTACGTATTAAATTTTCTTAAGTGATAAATATTATATATGTTATTAAGTATTAATTATACTTTGCTTATATCAATAAATATGCATTAAAAGAAAATAAATTTTATTGTAGATGGGTGATCATTGTATTAGAGATTATGATATCGTAAAATTGGAAAAAGTTTGAAATAATACTATCATGAAATTCAAATCCATGCATCACTTAACCATAACACAAGTTGTTTGTATTACAGTTTGTTCGTATGCGAGACACAAGCGTGTGCTTAAACATATTAAGAGCTATATGACACATGAAATGAGGCTTGAAGGAGAACAAGTTAGAAAAAAAGTTTTGACACAATTACTTTCAAGTGATCTTTGTCAAAGTATAATAAGAATGTGCCCTTTAAAGTTCATGAACCAGTCTTAGACCAACAATGCGAGTAACAATTGAAGAGCAAGTTGCAAAATCACTTTACTTGTTAGGACACAATGTTACCAATCACGTAGTTTCTTTTTTTTTTTCGTCATTCTAGGGAATTAACAAGTCGTCACTTTCACAATTTCTTACAAGCTATAATAGAGTTGGAGGAGAAATTTATGAAACAAGTTGATGGATCACAAATTCCTTTGGAAATAGAAAGCGGTAATACATTCTAGCCATATTTTAAGGTGACTATATTTCTACTTAAGTAAACATTTAATATTAACGAAGATTAATTGAGTATTAATTCTAAAGTTCAATGTTAGGATTGTGTCAGTGCTATTGATGGAACACATATTCATGTAAAAGTTTCTAATAAAGATGCTCCTAAGTATCTTGGAAGAAAAGACTATCCAACACAAAATGTATTGGCTGCATGCACATTTGATTTGAAATTCACATATGTATTACCTGGGTGGGAAGGGACAACATTTGATTCAAGAATTATTAAAAATGCATTAACTAGACAATGCCCGCTCAAAATTCTAGAAGGTAACTTTAAAAAATTAAATTTACTTAGCATTATATATATTATTTTGGTTCCTAAAATAATAACAAAGTTACTTATCTATAGGAAAATACTATCTTGTTGATGCGGGTTTCATGTTGAAAAGTGGACTTATTACACCTTATAGGGGAGAGCGATACCATTTAAAAGAGTATTCAAGAAATGCACCACGAAATGCATGTGAATTATTTAACATTCGACATGCATCTTTGCGCAATGCAATTGAACGAGCATTTGGAGTACTTAAGAAGCGATTTCCTATAGTAGGAAGCGGGACAGAGCCACATTATGGTGTAGAAACTCAAAAGGAAATTTTTTTTGCATGTTGCTTTTTGCATAATTACTTAACAGTTCTGGATCAATACGAAATAATACTTGCAGAAGTTGATAGTGAACTTTCCAATCATAACATTTCGCAAGAGGAGCATTATAATAGCAGCAATAATAATGAGGACACTAGAATGGGAGAATTGAACGAGCATTTGGAGTACTTAAGAAGCGATTTCCTATAGTAGGAAGCAGGACAGAGCCACATTATGGTGTAGAAATTCAAAAGATAATTACTTTTGCATGTTGTATTTTGCATAATTACTTAATATGTGTGAATCCAGATGAAATAATACTTGCAGAAATTGATAGTGAACTTTCCAATCATAACATTTTGCAAGAGAATCATCATCATAACAACAATAATAATGAGGACACTAGAATGGGGGAATTGCTAAGGGATTCTATAACAGCTAGGATGTGGGCGGATTATAATGCATGATTTTTTTTTCATATTGTATTTACTTTAATCATTAGAGTTTGTTATTATTTTTGGAATTTCACTTTGACATTCAGGATTTTTTATGAAATGAAGTATGATACTTTATTCTATTGTAGAGTAGTATTGTTTATTTAGTTAGTTAAATTTTTTACAAGTGCATTCTTGCTATATTTCATTTATTGTCATTTTTTTGTAGTTATCAATAATAACGAAAAGGAAAATCTCTCAAAAACGAATGTGAATGTAGATGATGGTAATACTTTGTGTTTTTGGACACATCAAATGGATGATGCTTTAATTGATGCATACTTGCATCAATATATAATTGAAAATAGAATTGGAGGAGCTTTTAGTACACATGCAATCAATAATATTTTGGATGAGTTGAAGAAGAAATTTCTGGATAGGCCAATAACCAAAGAAAAATTTCAAAATCATATAAAAATAATTAAAAAAAATTTAATTGATGCTATGATATTTTCAAGAATGGGATGAGTGGTTTTTCTTGGGATCTAGTTATTGAAATGTGGAAAGCTGAACCTGAAGTTTAGGAAAAATTAATTGAGGTTAGTTTTTTTATTTATATTCATTATCCTATAATTTTGAAAATAAATAGAATAATTATATTTATATTTTGTAAATATAGGTCAAACCTAAAGCTATTGAATGAAGACATAAAATACTTGAAATTTTGAGAAGTTAGTTCAACTTTATTGAAAGATAAGGCCACTGGAAATCATGCTGAGACTGCATCAGAAATGAGATAAAGAAGAGCTAACGGTGAAAGGATAGAGGCAAGTGACCTAATTTTGAGAAATACTATTAATGAGATTAATGTTATGATTTCTCAAAATGAAGTTACTTTGGAAGACTTTAATGCAAGTGAAAATGAAAGTCTTGATAAGGATTCTCCTGAAGTAGTAAGATCCCAAAGATAATCTGAAGCTCCAAGCACTAAGACTTTTGAATCTCCTTTTGTATTCAAGTTATGTTTCTATATTATGTATAAAAAATTCATCTCCTACAATTATTTTAAGATTAGTTGGTTATGGTTGGAGAGAATAGTTCACTCGAATATTTTCACATAAATTTAAAATATTTGTTAGTTTTTATGAATGAACAAATCCATATATTATGACAATGTGGTTTGGTGATGCCACGAATGAGCCCAATTATGATTATTGATTATATTTGCATGTTATGTGTCGGATAAAATATTTGAATTTATTATACTGTAATTTCTAAAATTTATATGGACCATAACACTTATATATATTATTATGAAATATAGTCTTGGGCTTTATAAGATGTATGAACATAATATATGGGCTTTTGAAATGCTTTCGATATATACATACATGTGAAATTCTTAATTGAATTTGGTAGTTGGACTTAGTGGTTCTTGGGCTTACTACGGGTCTAGGTGGTCTTATGCTTACCTGGATCCTAGTGCAGGTCTGGCTTATGAAAACGGATCGTGACAACTTTGATGAATTACAATGACTTTCATATATCCAATTAAAATTAATTTGAGGACCTAATTGAATAAATTAAAAGGTTTTGGAGCCCAATTGAAAAATTAAAAAATAATGAGGGACCAAAAAGTAAAATGCGACGTCTTCTCGAAAATCATTTTCTTTTCATAAAAACCTTACCGTTGTCGATGATGAAAGACATGCAATGGCTAACATCACCAGCAGCCATCCTATGCTCCCAGAACAGTCACAATGTGATCGGAAGAGTACAGACTTCTTGTCCCTTGATTGAACGACGATCATTTTGTCGCAAAATTATATTTAAATAAATAAATGAATATATATAACTGAAAATCAACCATCACCGCTTACCAAGATCTATATTAACTACAGAGCTCGCACAGGGAGGTGGTACACATTGAGATAGGCCTAATGCAAGGCCCACCGCTTGCGGCTCACAGAGCCTTCTTAGCCTATTTTAGAACTTTTCAATTTTTAATTTGATTAAATCATTATTTAATTGAAATCAAACCATAAAAATTTCAAAAAATAATCAAATTAATTATGAAAATTTGCAGTAGCATTAATATCAATTTTTATCAAAATATCAAATTCTCAGCACATAAATTAACTCGAAACTAATCTAATAATTAATATATTATTTTACACCTTATAGGGTAAGGATGAAAGTGGTACATATATTTTAAGGTACTCATTCCGCTCTGATTTGTTTAAAGAATATATATTTATATATATATATATATATATATATATATATATAGTTATAGTTATAAATAAGTTTGGAATGGATATAAATAGTGAAATTACTACCTTAACGAATACGGGGTAGTGAAATTATTACCCATAATGAATACGGCTAGAGTACATGTATATATCTTTGGATACTTACTACTCGTTAAATGTTATATTAAATAAGTTCTGTAGTAGGTACCTGCAGGTACTCTATCCATTATTAGTAAAAAATATATTTTAAATAAGTTCAAATTTTAATAGTTTAAGATTTGCGGATATCTTACTCTTTAAGATGCACTTTAAATAGATTTTGGATATATACAGTAGTAAAATTTAAAATATTCGAATACGGGTATATAAATGAGTTTATAATAGATATGAATAGTAAAAGTTTAAACATATAACTAGTTCCATCCTTGTTAAGGAGTGTATTGGATTAAGACTCATTTAGTTTTTAAAAGGGTTTTTGAAATATTTGAGTTGAATGATAGATTTGTGAATGATTATTTTGTTCATACTTAGCACCAAAAAATCCAACGAAATCAATAGTTTTATAAAATTTTTTTCAAATCAATAATTTTTTAAATACCGTTAAATTTATATAGATTTTTAAAAAGTTATCTTGAATACTATTAGATTTTTTATAAATTTTATTAGAGTCTAAATTGACTACTATAAGATTTTAATAAATTCGAAAACAATCTAGATCGAATACTATTGAAGTTTTAAAATCTTTTAAAATCTAACAAAATCTTAATTCACACGCTTAAAATTTTGAAATGCTTAATTATTTATATGTATTTATTTAAAAAATAATTTTAATAAATTATATCCAATTAACTAGTAAAACATAATTTTCTAATTGATAGGATCTCTATTCTCACTTTATATTTAACTAGGTGAAGCCCCGCGCATTGCGCGATTACTTTATTGCCTTATTATACATCATTAATTTTTTAGATAAATAATATTACTCATTAAAAAATGAAAGATATATAGACTTGAAATAAAATATTAAAAGTGCAAAAAAAAAATTAAATTTTAAATATATCAATCTATGACATATTATTTTGAGTAGTAACATACAGAATTTGATTATACATTATATAATAATATAAATTTTCATAATCAAACATTAGAAAGTTAGATATAAAATATATGCTAAAACTAAATTGAAATAAATAAAGGATATGTCACATCTATAGTGCAATTTGAAAATTATTATGAACTCATGAAGACCCTAGAATTAATAATCAAGTACATACATATAAAGAATCAATGGCTATACATCTAGAGAAAGACGTAGAAACGAAAATAATAATAGGATAAAAAAGATAAAAATTACTTACCTATTACATTAAACCAAAGCAAAAGAAAAATATGAATACAAATTAAGAATTGAATATAATATATATATATATATATATATATATATTAAATTTAATTAAACAAAAATATAATAATCATATAAAATAAAATAAAAGTAAAACACAAAACTAAAAATGAAACTCTATAATTATAAAAATCTTCAAAAACTAAAGAAATAGCAAAACAATAAATGATTTACCTCAATGGACTTGGGATTGCAAGGAGAAAAGGATTATTTGAGCTCTCAAATTTAAATTTTAAAATATTATTCTCTTGTAGATAATAGATAAGATTTTATAATTAATCCACTTAAATTATAATAAAAATTAAAAATTTTATAAGAAAAAAAGAAAATAATGTTAACAAAAATGTATTAAAAATTAAAAAATTTGTAAAAAAAAAAGGAAAAAGGGGAATGGTGAAAGCAAAAGTGTCAACTCAAATTTTTTAAATTATTTTTTGTTTCAGGATTATAAATAGACTGGTCAGAAAAATCGCGCTTCACGCCCGGATATTTAAATATTTATAGTTGATTATATTATTATTTTTAATAAATTATTATAAAATGTTAAATTATTAAGAAAAACAATGAAAACTCTATTTAAAATAATTCAATAATGATAATTATTAAAAAAATTTATAATAAAGAAATCTATGACATTATTTACAACAGCATAACATCATAAATATATTCCTAACTTTTAAACATTGTTTCATTAGGCTGGCCATATAGCAATGCATAAAAATAATCTCATAATGAATATATTTTACATTAAATTTCAAGGAAATTAATAATAATTTTTCTAAAAGCAAAATGAATAATAATTAAACCTTATTTCAACTCATACAATGCAAAAAAAATATCAATTAAATATATAATCTAATAATTTAAAATTTAAGATTACTTGATTTTAAATAAAATGGTAAAATACAATATAAATTTAAGAAAAGATAAAAATAGTTAACTCTTATTTTGATTAATACACTGCAAAATTTATCAATTAAATATGTAATTTAACAATTTAAAATTTAAAATTTATAATGCTGAATAAAAATAGAAAAATAGAATGCTGAATAAAGGGAGCTTTCATATATATATATATATATATATATATATATAGAGAGAGAGAGAGAGAGAGAGAGAGAGAGAGAGAGAGAGAGAGAGAGATATGGGCTGATTTGCGGAGGAGGCTCGTTAACAAATTAAATCCAAATTGACATGGTTTGCCAACTCGATCTCCGCTGTGCAACTGCACCCCTTGCGTTTCTAGCGAATTCCGTGTTTCCTTGTTCAATAACCTGCTCAAACTTTTCTTTAATGTGCAATTAGGTCCAAATAATAATTTTATTGTTATGATCAATTCAATTTAGTTTAATAGAAAAATCAAAACATATCACACTTGAAATCTCTGGAGGCTGAGAACAAAATCTATTTAAGATAAAAAAAAAATTTAAACATTATTTTTTCTGAGAAATTCTTTTTTAAAATTTAAAATCATCAGAATCTCAAAATTTAAAAACTCTTTTCTTTTTTACCCATGAAATTCAAAAACTAACCCTAGCGATCTACACCTGTACTGAAAAATAGGTGTTATAACTAAATTTAAAGAAAAAAACCAGAATTATCACACGAAATGGTTGTGAAGGGACACTGAGTTATCTAATCATCCAAACAAGATTCTTTAGATTTATGGTATCTATGTATGGTAGTGATCATTGATTAAGATGATTTTTCAATTGGTTTGATTCAAATTAATCTGAATTAATCCATATTAAATATTTAAAAAAAAAGTTGAATTGAACTAAAATTTTATTAAAAACCAAACATAATTGAGTTTATCAATTCAAATTGATTTAAAAAATTTTTAAAAATTAAAGACTAGAATAACCTAATATATAAACTGAAATCAAATCAAAATATTTAAAAATTAAATTGGATCATTTGATTTGATTAATTTGATCTATTTTTCTAATTGTTTTATAACGTGTTAGTGATAATGTTGACAATAATAATATATTTTAAATTAATTATAATTTTCAGAGTTTTTTAGATTTCGAGATTAGTTGGAAGACAGAAAATGAAATCAACTCTTATATTTTTAGATTTTAGTTTTAAAAACTGAAAAATTAGTTTTATTTTTTAATTTGGTTTTACGTTTTATATATAATCTATGATTTGCAAAAACGACATTGACTTTGTGTGTCAGACGCGCTTTTCTTATATTAGAATTGGACACTGTTGGCCAAAAACAAAAGTGTGTCCTTAATTGCTCTAAAAGGTCATTTTGGACCCAATTGAATATTACAAAAAAGTTGAAGGGGGAAAACTGCTAAATTGAGCCTTCGTCCTTCTTTGTTCATCACCATCTCACGAAATTTGGAATAATAATCATATAGTAACAACATCCACCTCTTCTACTCCTGTGCAAAAATAACAACGATCTTCTTCCTGTTCTTAGTTTAATTTTTCTATTTTTGATCCAAAGGTATCTGCAGTTACCTTCGGATGCAGTCTTTGGCTTTGTTTAATTTCAGTGGAAACGAAGGAGAATTGAATTACAACAATCGAGGCCGAGAATGATTTTTTATTTAATAAAGATTTAATCAGACAATCATGTGGTTTTCCTTTTGGAGATCCAGAGATCGATTCTCCTTGGATGAACTCAGGTTTGCTTTTCCTTTAAATTTTTATTTGTTTGGCCAATTTTCTTCTGAATTTTGTGTCTCGTTATTCTCATTTTCCTTTTTAATTACTGATTAAGAGTATAGAGAATGTGAAAATTTAATTTCTGATCAAATTGATCGCTGAATTTTAATGGGTTTGCGTAGCATTTAGGGTTTCTGACCAAATTTGCTCATTATCACTGTCTTAATATATTTCTGTTTTATGTGAAGATGGTTATTCTTGTGCTACATAATTAGAAAGAGTAAAATAAGACAGCAGCATTGCAAGTTGCAACTCCAGTCTGAAAGCTTTGAGAGCACGTAGAAAGTTGCAACTTTATTTGTTAGTCAGTGCTGTTCTATAATTAGCAAATTTGAATTCTTTTGATAAACTCAATCCTCTCTGGAGCTGAATAAGGGAAGGGCTCGCAACAGTTTGCAGCTTGATGTCCCTTGTTGCTTCTTTACTTATTTAAAGAAGGAGATGGAGAAGAATAGCTTGGAAATTGCTTCATAAGTAAAGCTTAAGATTGAACCATAAGCTTTAAAATTCATTAAGACTAAGGACTGCAACTTCTAACTTCAAATTATAAACAGCTCAGACAGAAAATTTTGGGAGAAAAAGCATAATATATTGACGAAAAAGTAATTGGAGGTAATCTAACTGTGGAATTTTGTCATGAAGCCATACAACCCCCTGAATCAAGTAACTTGTGTGCTTCTGCATAACATAACACTGGTCATAGTTCTTTAAACCGGAAACTAATTTCTTTTTTAATATATTTTTATTTTTATTCTTACTCTCGACATTCATTTAACCCTAAGACGCAATATTCATTCTCTTATTTGTTTATTTTCCGCTAGAAATCTCCAATTACCCCTTTGAGTAACCTGTGTTGGTTTTCAAAGTTTGTTCAACCTTTCTTTGCTATATTGTTGGTTTTAAGCTCCTTACCACCATACAACAACGACAACAACTAAGCCTTAATTCCAAACTAGCTGTACTAGAATCCTTTGTTCTCATTCGTCTTTGTTCATAGCCTAATCTGCCCTAATACCAAGAAGTGGTAGGTCTTTTGACACAAGTCCGTCTATGTGGTTCTAGGAATACCTTTCACCATCATTGTTCACACTTATAAACCAGGGCACATGTGGGCTATGTAGGATATGGTTAAACCATCTCCTACATCCTTCTCTCTTTTCATCCTCAGTTTGAGCTACTTGCACCTTTTGTTGGATATGGTTTTTTCTAATCTTGTTCAATCTTGTGTGATTATATATCCATCTTAACATTCTCATTTTTGCAACATTCTTATTGTGAATATTATTGGGCCCCTGGGACCTGCATTCACTTCTTTATGACATCATAAGTCTGATCGCCATTCTATAGAACTTGCTTTTCACTTTGTTATATATCTTCCTATTGCATGGCACAGTTGTAGCACTCCTTCATTTCATCCATCCCATTTTAATTCTATGGGCTATATATTTGGCTCCACAATACCCTGAGTTTATGCTCTATCACTGTTCCCAAAGTTTCATGACGCGTAAGTTTAATATCACGGTAATTCATTTAACTTTAAATATCTCCCTTATTCTTATATATAGGAACTCAATTGCTGTTTCTACACTTAATTGGCATCTTTCCACCTCTTAATATAAAATTGAATAGCTTGTGTTAACCAATCTACTACCAATTCCCCAAGACTCTTACAAGCCTCTATACGGGTACCATTTTGGCCACAAAAATTCTTATTGCTGCAGTAGACAGAATTTTTAGTGCTGTACTGACATTCATTCATATCTGGGCCAATTGTACCCTGGCACTGTGTCATAAATGATGATAATATTGTGTATCTTTTATGTTGAAATTTATCCTAATTTGTGCAGATATTTAACTGGTCAGCTTCAGAGTGTCCAAATTGTAAATGAGGTTAATAAGGTGATTGATGTGCATTATTTATATTAACTGAAGTTGATTGTTTGGCATGTTTTAACAACTTCCCTCCTCTTGTATCTGATGTTATCAATATTGTCTTCCCTGTTTTAGGATTTTGTCATTGAGGCACTGAGATCGATAGCAGAGTTGATCACTTATGGTGATCAACATGATTCAAAATTTTTTGAGTGAGACTTCGTAATACACCATGTTCATTTCAAATCTGTGCTTTATCATGAGCAACTTATACTTTTCTTGCTCTTTTAGATATTTTATGGAGAAGCAAGTCATGGGGGAGTTTGTGCGAATACTAAGGATCAGCAGAACAGGGAATGTTTCACTTCAGTTGTTGCAGACAATGAGCATTATGATTCAGAATCTTAAGAGTGAACATGCCATATGTAAGTTGGTTCTTGAAAATGAACTGCCTTATGTAGGCTCTTTTGCTTTATGCATCTATTTCATTTATTTATTTTCTAAACTTGCTCTACAACACAGTTTGATTCTTCTAACAAATTTGCCTCTGGGAAATTTTGCAGATTATATGTTCAGTAATGAACACATTAACTTCTTAATCACTTATAAGTTTGACTTCCACAATGAAGAGCTATTGTCTTACTACATTTCGTTCTTAAGGTGTGTTTTTTATCATTCAAGTTATATTGGTTGTATTGACCATCTGTTTATGTCTATATTTTTTGAATCTTGATATTTATATATGGATGGAACTTTTTGCTGACTTCCAATGACATGCTTTCTGGTTCATGAAGAGCAATAAGTGGAAAGCTGAACAGGAATACTATTTCTCTGCTTGTAAAGACTCAAAATGTAAGTTTTCCTTTCCACTCTTTTTGTTTGTGGCTTGCAATTGTTTTGCTTGCTTGCTTTCCTTCTCCCTTTCTCCCTCTCTCTCTCTCACTCACTCACTCAAATGAGATGCTTACCTAAAAACAGTAGGCATGTTTATTGTAAGTATTGGCATGGGGCTGGTGATGACTATTCCCGCTGGGAAACGATGTACAGGCTACTGCCTAGACTGGGCATTACCATCCCAGTCAAGTTTCATAGGTTTGAACTTCGGTTGAAATTTTTAGAAAAAGCAGTTTACTTCTTCTTTTTCCCCACCTAGCTAAGAAAGAAATCTTGCCCTTCTCTGTTGTTTTCTGTTTCTTTATGTTGTCAGTAGTTTCTTTGTATTTTTCTTGACTATTTTGTGCATGTAGGAAGAAGTAGTTTCTTTTCCGCTGTATGTCGAGGCTATAAAGTTTGCTTTTCATGAAGAAAATATGATTCGCACAGCAGTACGAGCTTTGACATTAAATATTTATCATGGTAAGTGATTTTTTTTTTCTCTTGGTTAGTTTTTCTTGATGCAATCGTGTCCTAATGCAGCAAGTTTTAATTTCTATGACCTGGTTTTCAGTTGGAGATGAATCTGTTAATAGATTTGTTGCCAAGGTCCCTCATGCTGATTATTTTTCAAATTTAGTCACATTTTTCCGGAAGCAGTGCATTGATCTGAATGTATTGGTATCTAAAGTTCTAAAGTAAGTATAAGGTGGTTAAACTTCTGATGCAAGTTAGTTGAAAGTATTTTATCTCCTAACTATTTATTTGGTTTCTGAAACAGAAATTCAGACTCAGGGAGAGATGCCACAGCTGTGGTTCTTGCTGCTGTGGATGAAATTGAAGACAATCTCTACTATTTTAGTGATGTGATTTCTGCTGGGATTCCTGATATTGGAAGGTTAATAACTGACAAGATGTTGCAACTTTTGATACTTCCATTGCTCCTTCCATCCTTGCATTCCGGTCCTGTCAATGTAATGATCTGGATCTTTTTGAATGATTTCATTCGTTCATTCATTAATTTTCTCCTTGGGCCCTGGTGACTTTTCTAACAGTTTGTTGATAAGCCTGTAGATTATCAATTTTGCTTTGTTCTTACTGAACTTTTGTAGCTTCTGAAACCAGGAAATGGAGATTGGTGCTGTCACTGCCCTGTATCTACTCTGTTGCATCTTACGCATAGTTAAAATAAAGGACTTGGCAAATACTATTGCTGCTGCGCTCTTCTGTCCACCTGAGGTCTTTATTCCAAAATATGAAGCTAGGCTCAATGGTCACTTGCCTGATCATGGACATAAAATTGAGGCCCAACAATTGGCAAGTGATAATGTCACTGAGGATGATAATTGTCTAAAAGTGACTTTGCCAAGATTGGCTGTTTCCTTGCAAGTTCATCCTGAAAGTATTGCAGAAAATGGTTGTAGTAGCTCACACTGGACTTTGAGGTACAAAAAAATGCTCATTTTTGTTAACAAATTAAAATATTGAAATACCCGTAACAAAGCAAAAAAATATTTTGTGTTTTACTTAAATATACTGTTATCATTCTGGACAAATATGCCTGGACTACTCTAGTATTTTTTCTTTTTTTGAAATCACTTCACCTCTCCTTGGGAGGTATTTTCTACTTTGTGTCATCGACCTTGTCACTATTAAACTTCAAGATGTCACTCATAAATCACTGAATATTAATTCAAACAGCTGTAATGTCATTGCTAAAGGTTTCAATTGGGATTCTGGCCAGTTGTGGTTGGATGCTGAATGTGGACTCCAGTTAGGCTTGCTAGTGAAAAGCATGTAGAGTCAATTTCTCTCTGCTCTCTCATCACTAGCATCTCCCTCCCTTTCTCTCCACTCCTATTTTCTCTCTCTATCAATGAAGGTAAATCCCCAAGTAAACTTGCTAATATTCTTCCTTCTTGTAAAAGGAAGAAAACATTCTCTTGCTTTGAAGAGGACAGGAAATTATAATCTAAAGGATTTTGGGTACGGCTCTTTCCATACTTAATAAGAGTCTTTCCATTGACGAAACTGAAATTGGCATGGACTAACTCACTATCACTTGGGAATAATTCTCATGGGAAACTCTGGTTTCAGTCTTCCCACAAAGTTTGGGGTGTCTTAATTTGTTCACTTGCTGCTCTTTTGCTGTGTTCATCTGATGAACAAAGTAATGGAACCTTCATCAATGGAAGGTCAAGCAAATCATGTTATAGCTTTAAAATATTAGACCCCTTATCTTTTCTTCTCTCATGGTCTGTTTCCACTCTGCTTTTGTGTGTTCAGTCTCCCAATTGAGGCTTTTTAATTTTGTTCTTTTTTTTTTTTTTGCCTCTGATTTATCATTGTTACACAATGTTGATCTGCGGCAGAATGTTATTGTTCTTAGCATGTATTTATCTCTGTGATGCATATATATTATTAATCAACTTCATTATCCAATATCTTTCTGGTTTGTGCATACTGTTTTTAGTTGTATTTTCGTGAATATTAATTAATGAATTCTTTATGCTTTTGCGTTTATAATTTTGTCATGATGCTTGTTACATATCTAGGGATTCGTTACTTTCTTACGTTACACGTGGTGATGATCATCAAGTACTGGGTTCCTTGAGTGTGCTGGCTACACTATTGCAAACAAAAGGTTTTGGCATTGGATTGTCCATCTTTCTTTTCTGTTGATCTTGATTTATATTTTATCATGCATCTCAGTGAATTTTCACATTTGTAGAATTAGATGAAACAATGCTAGATGCTCTTGGAATTCTGCCTCAACGAAAGCAACATAAGAAACTGTTACTGGTAAGTTCTGGACATAAATTTTCCCTGTATTTTGACAGCAGTCACCTTGTGAGGATTTATTACCAGTATCCTACCAAATTCTGATTTAAATTGGCGTGACATAATACTTGCTACTAGTAGTGAAATTTTTATCACTAGCCCATGAAGCATGGATATTGTTGGAAACCTCATGGGGAATGGCCTATATTAAACGGTCCTCCAGCTTGTGTCACATTCCCCAAAATGAGCACAAGGAAGCAATTTTTTATTTTTTCCAAGAATGAATATAGATTTAGGTGCTTTAAGTTAGACACTAATAAGACGTGAAAAATTTTCTTGAGGTTGAGTTAAAGACTTTGATGGCTACCTACCTCCTCCTTCCACTTACTTTCTCTTTGGCCGAAGTTTTATCATTTCAATATTAATTGTGTAATATAATTTGCATTTGAATTTTTCCCTTTGGTTTTGCTTAATATTTGATTGATTACAACTCATTGTTAGTTATTCCTTGAGGGCAATCCTTGGTTCTTTCTAACTGAATGGTCATGGATGACTCATGGAAACAGCCTCATTGAAAGAGAGTAGGAATGGTTACATTTGAAGACAATCCTTCCTTGATCTTGACATAGTGGGGATCAGTGTTGTACGAATCGTGTGATTTGTGATACGAATCGTGCGATTCGTATCGTATCTAAGGTAGAACGAGACGTATCTTAAGGACGAATCGGATACCACCGAGAATCGGAAGCGAATCGGCGCCGAATCGCACGAATCAACTTGAATCGTGTAGAATCAACGATTCTACTGAAACTTAAAAAAAAAAAAAAATTAAATAAACTATGGGCCCAAACGCATGCAAATCTGTTCCCATAAATCGTAGATTAAAAATAACGTATACATGGAAATTCAAGAAATTCAAACGACTCAAACACAAATGAAAAGTCAGAAATAAAAATTTGAGAAGAAAACAGAGTGAACAGTACCTGTTGTTGCCAAGCCAATATTCACAAGAACAAGAGAAGAGAGTTTTGAGAGGGAAGAGTAACAATTTTCTTCTAAATTTAAGGTATGCTTCCAGCTTCTTCATCTTCAATTTTATTTTCCTTTCCTTTTTCTTTTTTTTCCCTTTAATTTTCTGTTCTGTTTTTCTTCTTCTCTTCTTCGTCTTCGTTCTTCACGTCAAGACTGAGTTTTCTGCCAGTCCCTTGTTTTGTTTGTAACTTTTGAGTTTTTGAGTTTGTTATTGATTTTAAGTCTAAAAAATGTGAGCTGTATATCATATTGCAATTGTTATATATTATTATAATATTATTAATAATAAATATATATAAATTATAAAAGTTATATAGAAATAGAATTATAATATATTAATAATTGCTATAAGTTATATATTATTTAGACCTAGAATTTCAGTTGATTCTGCGAATCTTACGATTCGATTCTCGATTCTCGATTCAAAAAATAAGGCTTTCGATTCACGGTTCAATTCTCGATTTGACAACATTGGTGGGGATGCTATATTAGTTATTACATATCTGATACAATTTCTTTCTTGGCTAATTTGAAATTTTTGTTCTGTTGTGCTTTACAGCTTTAGTTTGGTGCAACTTTTAATGTAATATAATAGCAATTACTGTAATTATAAATATATATTTTTTACTTTAATATAATAGCAAGTACTGTAATTATATGAAATTTTGTGTTCTTAGTTTTATCATTTTTTTTTTTTAAATAAGAAGAATATGAAAAATTAGTTTGATAAATTGATTAACCTAAATGTTCTGTACTTTGTCTATCTTAATTATAACTAGCTAGCACTAAGTGCCTGTCACAGAGTTTGAATATATAATCAGTGAGAA
The DNA here is from genome assembly GCA_947857235.1 of Jatropha podagrica. Classification (NCBI taxonomy): domain Eukaryota; kingdom Viridiplantae; phylum Streptophyta; class Magnoliopsida; order Malpighiales; family Euphorbiaceae; genus Jatropha; species Jatropha podagrica. The sequence continues at coordinate 7,169 of CANUEP010054516.1, read as the reverse complement.
TTATTATTGATATAACTAGCTAGCACTAAGTGCCTGTCACAGAGTTTGAATATATAATCAGTGAGAATTATTATTGATTGTGGACACGAGGCACGTTCTTGTCATGGTTGTTTTATGCCAACCATCAGTTTCAACTCTGACAGTCTTTTACAGCTTTAGCTTGGTGCAACTTTTAATGTAATACAATAGCAATTACTGTAATTATAAATATATATTTTTTACTTTAATATAATAGCAAGTACTGTAATTATATGAAATTTTGTGTTCTTAGTTTTATCATTTTTTTTTTAAATAAGAAGAATATGAAAAATTAGTTTGATAAATTGATTAACCAAAATGTTCTGTACTTTGTCTATCTTAATTATAACTAGCTAGCACTAAGTGCCTGTCACAGAGTTTGAATATATAATCAGTGAGAATTATTATTGATTGTTGACACGAGGCACGTTCTTGTCATGGTTGTTTTATGCCAACCATCAGTTTCAACTTTGACAGTCTTTTAAATTTATTCGATTGGACACGGAGCTGTAAATTTTTTCAACAAGTTCTGATTAGCATCCAATTCCATAATTTAATTTTGTATGGACCCCAATGGTGGCACTTACTAAAGTTCTATTCATTTGCAAAAGTTCAAAGCATTGGATAGAATTGAAGACCAAGCCAAGGTGTGGGGTCTAAACATTCATTCATAAAAACTGTGGTTAATATAAACCCTAGTTTTTGTATTGTCCAGTTAGCATTGATTTTGACAATATAATGTTTGAAGAAAATAATTTCATGTTGATTGGCTAAGGAGATCTAATAAAATGTTTTTCCCCTTCCTTTGTAGCAAGCATTGGTTGGTGAGAGCTCGGGTGAAGATCAACTTTTTGCTTCAGAAATTGGCTTTACAAGAGATAGTTTTAGCAATGACCTTGATACCTATCTACAAAAATTGAAGGTAACCTTGCCAATTCGCCTCTCCTTTTCTCTTAAACAATATTGTCAAAAATCACTACTCCTTTAGTTGTATGGATTGCATTATTCATATTATGGATAATGATCCGGAATATCAAAATTAATGAATATGTAAACAATCATTAACACTGAATCAACGGTCTTAGTCATGCAAATTTCGTAAAGTTCAGTTATTATATGTCATGATTCTTGTATTTGGATGATTGTTGACACCAAGAATGTAGCTTTTGTACTTTTAACTTAAACTAATTCATCACATTTTTTGGATTTAGATAATATGCAGTTAGTTTTATTGCATTGTGGTCTGGCATTTTGCATATATGTCATTGTGTTTAAATAATATTTACATTCAGGATAATTGTATTTTGTTTGTACTAAGCAATTTGCTGAAGCCTTATGGTCCTGAGTTTATGATCTGGTTTGGCATTGATTAATGCAAAAATCAGACTCTGTATTGGATAGAAATCTGAATTTGTTGGAATTCCTTCCTTTTCTACCTATGGTTGCTGATCTAAGGGCTCATTAAGAGAGAACCCTACAATCTCTTAGAGCTCATTAAAAGAGAACTCTACAATCTCTGATTTTAGGACTCAAACCTTTGTTTAAAATTCTGCCTTCCTCTTTCATTATTTCACATCCTTTTAACAATTGAATGCAGAGCAAACGATTAATAACTACCCACTACTACATTAAAGACTTGCTTAACAACCCCTCTTGCACCCACTAGTAAGGAAACTTAAAAAAAAAAAGAATAAAAAATGAATAACTAAACAAAGCTAACCTAGGTACAACAGGAAAACTACCCTAAATACAGCAATAAAACTACCCTAATATAGCAGGTCCCTAATACCTTCCCCACTATATCATATCTCTAGAGTGGAAACTTCATTATCTTATATCAGTTCACCAAAGTTATTTGTGCTTTAGTTAAAAGAGGGTGGCTTTAGTGTAATGGTAAAGTTACTCCACTTGTGACCCGAGGCCACGTGTTCAACCATGGGAGTCATTCTACAGAAAGAGTAGGGGGAAAAGACTGCATACATCAACCCTCCCTAAAGCACACACATGGGTTGCTTTATGCATTGGGTCGCCTTTTTTTATCTATGCTTTAATTAGCCTTGTGCTCAAAAATGCCCACTGTCGTCAGCCCATAAGTCGTTGTAACAATGCTTGTGCTCTACTGCAGTCTCCTTTATAGGCTCTTTTAGTGACAAGTTCTGATAGTTTGATGGCTATGATTATTTACTGGTAAATAATGTCAATCTTTTACAATATATTCACAATCGAAAATCAAGACAACATTACTAAAATTACAATCCCATCTAATCTTTTGGTTCATTCACAACAATGAAGTCCGCATATATGTGAAGAATACATATATTCTGAAATTTCGTTTAGACTTAGTGAAAAAAAAAAAAATGAATTCCATTAATTTTGTGCAAAATTTGATTTGTGAAAATGTTGGACATCACTTTCATTGAGTTAGGGATCAACTGACAAGAAAATGGGTTAAAAAATTTCTCTCTCGGTCATGTTCTTTTTACCTTAAAAGTTCTGAGCAGGATATTAAAAAGACACAGCATGCCTTTTTGAGCTCCAGTAAACTGAAAAAGCGAAAAGAATTTCCCTTTTACTTAATGATGGCATGTAATATATTATTTTAACTTTTGGGACAAAGATTTATTGATTGTAAAGGTACAAAATTTGAGTTTAGTTTCAAGTCTTTTATTTTTTTTTTCAGCAAAATTCAAATTTTTTATTAGTGCTTAACATTTTCTGAGCCTCTTTAAGTTTTATTTGTTGTACGTTTTTTTAAATTAAAAAAAAATGAAAGAAACAAAATATTGCATTTATTTTCATAAATAAAAAATTTTAGCAAGTCTTTTCCTTCAAGAAAGGCTTGCGTCACAATTTGGACTTGGGCTTCTAGGATGAATATATAATGCATTACTAGCTTCACACCAGTGTCTTGTTGGCATCATGCCAGTTGCATTTTATCCCTCAAGCTACAAGAAGCAATTGCTAGATAGCTTTTTGGCATTCCTAATCCTGTCAAAGTCTGGACTCTTAATACGAACCTAGGAGGATTATATGCTAAACAACTTGTAGGCCATAAATAGAAGTGAATAAAGTATAAAACCTGAAAGTCTATAGTCCATCCCTTTCCAGCAAAACTTGGAATTTACTAAAATGCCTTAATTATAAAATACTGGACTAGTAGCCGATTTATTTAAATAATACATATAATAATGAAAGGGCCATAAAGTATTTAATAATATCCAAAAAACCAATATATGGATTGCACTATAATTCTAGTTTTTTAATTTTCTAAAGTCAACTTTCCTGAGTGTTGTGTTCATCCATGTTACCTTTACTGCTTTCCAACCGTTCTTTCTTCGCAAGATAGCTATAATCTGTAACAAGCCATTATTAAACTCAGCTGTTGCAAGTCATTTTCGGCTATATTTGTTTCTTAATTATGTTATGGCATGTTAGTTTCTGTCTTTTGAGACAATCATATGCGTGTCTTGTGTTAAATTTTCATTACAGTAATTTATACAGAGTTGTTTGGCTTGTTGAAGAAGTTTCTCCATCTTGATATTTTTGAAAGCATTAGAATATGAAATCTATTGTTTGTCTGTACTTGTGCAAACTATGATGCATGGAAATTCTTTTTGGCTGCCATTTCCACATTTTGAAAACATTTGACTCACCATTAAGGTTTCGAGGCCATTTCCAATAAATTGAGTAATTTGAAAATGCTTATGCTCTTGGATATGCATTTCTTTAATTAAAAATAAAAAATTCAAAACCACAAAAACATGTATTTTTTTTAATACGGAACTTGTAAACTTTTATTTTATTTCTTTTGGATATTGGTGAATGGTAGTTGAATTTAACTTATTGTTGGATGTTTTTTATGGTAATGATTTATTTTTTATATTTATAAATATACCCTTATATTTTTTATATTAATGTGTTTTCTCCACTTTTCTATTTCCTAGAATTTTTTAAATGCCATTTTGCCATGTTCGTTTCTGTGTTCTCACGTTTCCATTTATGTGCTATATAGTGTGCAAATCTTTACTTTTCTAATGTCAATACATATTCTTTTAAAACAAAGTTTACTTGTATTAATTATTCTTTATGATGATATGATGATATGTTCCGTTTCTGTTTTATGGTCTTCAATAGGAGCACTATAGAGTGGAGTGCTATTTCCCAGAGGCGGGAACAAGCCCTCGTGTACATAGATTTCAGGTATATTTTAAATTTTGGAGTCAATTGGGATCTTTGGTTAACACTTAATTATTTTTGGGTGTAGAAATGTTGCTTGCTTCTTGTAACATGAAATATTTTTTATTTTAATTTTATCCACTTGGACATAATTGAATCTAAGTTTTGAAATCTGGAAAAACTGACAATATTAAAGCATAATTAAGATTTGGAATTTTTTGGATCTGTGAAAGAGAGGAGTTTTGAAACAAGCAATTGACTTAATAAATTTTTATATACGGTTTAGGGTATATATAATACACAGAAAATAGTTCAAAAAAAGAAAATAATCTTCTCATATCTTCTAATAATCTCCTAGTATCCTTCTAATATATGCACAATCTATCCCAATAATTACAAGATTTTAACACTCTCCTCAAGCTGAAGCGTACATGTCGTATGCTCCTAGTTTGTTACAAATGTATTCAATACGAGGACCTCTAAGAGATTTTGTAAGAATATCAGCTAACTGATCGTTCGAATTAACAAAAGAGGTAGAAATACATCCAGATTCAATCTTCTGTTTGATGAAGTGATAATCTATCTCTATATGTTTTGTCCTTTCGTGAAACATTGGGTTAGGAGCAATGTGAAGTGCTGCTTGATTATCACAGATTAACTTCATCTTTTTAATTTCTCCATATTTCAATTCTTGAAAAAGTTGTTTTAGCCAAATAAGTTCACACGTAGCTAGTACCATGGCTCGGTATTTTACTTCTGCACTTGATCTAGCTGCAACAGTTTGCTTTTTACTCTTCCAAGATATCAAATTTCCTCTAATCAGAACACAGTATCCTGAAGTAGACCGCCGATCAAAGGGAGAACCTGCCTAGTCTGCATCATGATATCCAACAATTTGTGAGTGACCCCTATCTTCATACAACAAACCTTGGCCAAGAGTTCCCTTAATATATCTCAGAATAAGAATCACTGCATCCTAATGGCTATCACATGGAGATTGAAGAAATTGGCTAACCACTCTTATTGAAAAAGATATGTCAGGTCGTGTGATTGTAAGATAGTTTAGCTTGCCAACCAGCCTGCGATATCTACCCGGATCTTTTAATAACTCCCCTTGTCCAGAAATAAGTCTAACAGTTGGGTCCATGGGAGTATCCACATGTTTACAATTTAGCATGCCAGTTTCTTCTAGCATATCCAGTGCATATTTCCTTTGGGAGATGCATATACCTGTCTTAGATTGAGCTATTTCGATCCCCAAGAAATACTTAAGATTTCCTAAATCTTTAGTCTGAAAGTGGCTAAACAAATGCTATTTGAGCTGAGAAATCCCTTGATGATCATTACCTGTTATCACTATGTCATCAACATAGACCACTAGGTAGATACACTTGCTATGATCAGCATCTCCATGTCTATAAAATACTGAATGATCAGCTTCACTCCGGTTCATCCCAAATTGTTTCAAAATAGCACTAAATCTTCCAAACCATGCCCTAGGAGATTGCTTTAGACCATACAGAGATCGACGTAAACGACACACTAAGCCAGACTCCCCCTGAGCAACAAAACCAGGTGGTTGCTCCATATAAACTTCCTTGGCCAACACCCCACGTAAAAAGGCATTCTTGATGTCAAGCTGATGAAGGGACCAATGATTTATAGCTGCTAGAGATATGAGAAGACGGACATATGCAATCTTAGCCACATGAGAGAAGGTGTCACTATAATCAAGGCCATAGATCTGAGTGTATCCCTTAGCAACAAGACGAGCTTTAAGACAATCAATTTTGCCATCTGGACCAACCATGACAGTATAAACCCAACGACAACCAATAGTACTTTTGCCAGTAGGTAATGGAACAAGATCCCAAGTTTCATTGGAATGAAGTGCAGTCATCTCTTCCACCATAGCCTGACTCCACCCTGGATGTGATAATGCTTCACTCGCAGTCTTAGGTATAGGGACATTAGAAAAGGAGGAAACAAAAGCATAATATGAAGGAGATAAACGATGATAGCTCAAAAAATTATAAATGGGGTGTGGATTCGGTGTGGAACGAATACCTTTACGGAGGGCAATGGGAAGTGGAGCTTCCCCTGCTAATTGCATGACCGGTGTAGGATGTGATATCGGTATAGGAGATGAGTCACCGAGTAATGTACCCGCATCATAAAGAGAATTAGTAGGAGGGTCAAGCTGCGAAGGTCGACGTGAATAGACTTGGAAAGGCCGAGTAGTGGTTGGACCAGGAAGAGGAAGAGTAGGGATAGGAAGAGTCGCAGAAGTAGGATCCTCGTTGACCATGTGTTGTGAAAAATACGGAGAAGTCTCAAAAAATGTCACATCAGCAACGACAAAATATTTATGAGTGACCGGATCATAACATTTGTATCCTTTTTGGAGACAAGAATACCCGAAGAAGATACACTTGACTGATTTTGGTTGAAGTTTGTCTTTTCCTGGAGTATGATCATAAACAAAACAGGTACAACCAAAAACTCGGAGAGGAAGACAATGAGAATTTTGATTTGGAAAAATAATAGAGTGAGGACTCTGATTATTTAGAACAAAAGAAGGCATGCGATTAATGAGGAAACAGGCAGTAAGAGTGGCATCTCCCCAAAAACGTAATGGCACATTATTACTAATAAGGTACGGGCTGTTTTAATGAGGTGCCTATTCTTTCTTTCAGCAATTCCATTCTACTGAGGAGTATGAGCACAAGAAGATTGATGCATTATTCCATGAGAAGACATAAATTGATTAAAAGGGTGAGAAAAATACTCTGGCATTATCACTAGGTAATATTTTAATGGAAAGTCCAAATTGATTACGAATTTCAGCACAGAAAGTTTGAAAAATAGAAAATAATTCTGAACGATTTTTCATAAGAAACAACCAAGTACATCGAGAATAGTCATCAATAAAAGTGACAAAGTAATTAAAACCCAATGTGGAACTAACACGACTA